>BMAO01020030.1:0-72402 GCA_019973975.1 Trichonephila clavata | reverse complement strand
GATCGCCTTCAAGGACTCAGACGTAGGACTTGACTTCATAAAAGTACAGGTATCGTGATCCTTATTTAAATAGAGTTTAGCTTATTAGTGCGTGACGTAGTTTATATTGAGCTTGTTTAAGCTATCGTGAAATCAGTTGAGGATCCGTATTATTATCCCCAGGCTATTGAGTCTCACCTCCGCCTTCTACTATCTGATCTGTTATCTTAATTAGATTGTTATTGTGTCTGTGCTTGATATTTTGGTGACAATAAAATTATTAGTGTGAATCATGTCTGCTGATTATTCAGTTTCTCCCACACATCTAGCCGGGTCTGAGGGTAGATAAGGGATTTCAGAAGGAAGCAGGAACCGACAGGTATTACAACTTCTGTTGGCGGTTATGTGAAACTCGTGCTCAATCTCAAGAGTGCTCACTAACTCATGTATAAAAATAAACTAGCACTGCTGGAAATCACTTCGAGAAGTGTTTTCTTATAAATTAGACGTTTACTGATTTAGAACTAATTTTGATATTTTCACTGATTCTCAATACACTTTATCAATGGAAAGCAATTCAATACAGAAATCTAAGCTCAGCCAAACGTTTAATTTATAACTGTAACCTCAAATAAGGTAAATATTTTCAATAGAAAATTATAAAGAAAAAAAGAGAAAGGAAAACAATCCCCCTTTTTCACGATCTATAATTACTTTTAAATTAGTAATAGAAGAGCTGTACAAAGAGCCACATGCGGCTCGCCGATCCTGCCGGAGGTCCCTCGATGGACTGTCTAAAAATTATCCATAGGAGTTAGTCTCCGTCACCAAATGGTGGTATATATAAAAGAAATGTCTTAACTTGAAGAAAATCCCGCGGGTACGAGTCCAAATTATGGTTTTAGTAGAATGAATGGTGTCCTTCAGGTTCACCACGTCAACATAAAGCTCGACAGAAACCAATTGGAGAATATTATGCTGATTTTGTTGTTGTTTTTGTTTCTTGTGCCACCTGATCTCGACTGCGTCAGATCCAGCCCGGGAAGTTCATCATGACAAGGGGCTAGATGTATGCCTGTTATTGGCCGTAGCCTTGGGCACCATGCAGGTGACAGTACGATTTAGCTCGGTTCCAATTTTAAGAGAGAACACCCTGGGAGTGGCAGGAGTCTCCCACCTCTATTTCCCTTCCACCAACCTCACGAGAGGACTCGTGGCTAGACGGATATTTAGAGTACCCCCATGCCACAAATGCACTATACATTTACAAACACCCATGCCTCTCCAGGATTCAAACTCACCCCCTACGGCACCCCAGTCAGCGTCACTAACCACTATATCAGATGGGCAGCTTATTTTTATCCAAGCCCTAGCATTAAAGCCTTCGATTGCATTGAAAATTATTCTTAAGGCACACTCCACTTGATTTAAAAATATAGAACTTGAATTTATAAATAGAAGAATATTTGTCATTTCTGCCTCTTTAGCCTCCCCCCTCACAAAAGGCCGACACTCCTTTGCATACAAGTGTATCATGGCCACATGGGAGAGGGAACGAAAGAATGGAACACCGTCTAAACAGGTGTATCCTTTCTTATAGATCACTGTGAAGAAAAGTTTCTGGTGAATCTATTCGCCACGGGTGTCGGAAAAGAAAAAGGAGGGTAGCATTAAATAGTTCAAGAGTCGCTCAACATCTGTTTCACCCTAGGGTGTAAGAGAAGAATGTGTAATCCTGTTTGAAGAATAAAATAACCCATCTGGCTTTTCTGCTCACCCCTGGGCTTCAAAAATGACAAGATGGGTATGAAACGTCCATCTAATGAGGCGATGCTACAACATTAATAACAGTATCATATTTGAAGTACAGGGAAATAATCGTGATGTTCCAATAGGTGTTTTTATGATTTGAAGAGGTATTTAAGATCAAATGTCATTGAAAGAAAAACTTAACTACTAATTTATAAATGTATTATTTGACCTATACTCACATACTTATCAGAAACTTGTACAATGGCACAAAATGATGAAAATACTCTTGGTGTCTTTGAGCGTCGGATCCTTAGAGTCACTTTGGAAGAACTCAAGTCAATGGTATATGTCGCAGACGCTCAATATAGAACTCTACCCTGCCTTTAGCGAATCAGACGAGGTCAAATATACGAAATTCAAATGAATTAAATGGACTGGAAATGTTATTATATGATGGTCGTTGGGGGGGGGGGGGGTCTCACGTTTGGAGTAAAATAAAGATCAGCTATAATTCAGAACAAATCTGTTTTATTATTTTCCCAATCAATTCAAATGACCCAGGGTAAGAAATGCACCTTTATATAAGTCTTGGAGCAAAAGCACGGCAGAAGAGATATTTAATACTTAATTATGATTTAAGTCACTCTGCCGCCCATCCGGTATAGTGGTGCTGTGGGGTCTGGGTTTGAATCCCAGAGAAGGCATGGATGTTCATGTTGTAATCCTTCTTTCCATTTTGATGTGTGCTTCATGCTTACTTATGTAAGCCCCCTGTGATATTTTGTGGTGCACGGGGTTATAAATATTCCCAATAAAAAAAATCACTATCTTAGAATGTTTTGGCAACATACGTTCTGAATAATCGTATTATTCTCATCTCTTCAACTAATCCAATTAATTGAGTAAATCGTCAATTAACGATCCTTAATTATTCAACAATTAATCGTCGAGCAACTCTCGACTAGCTCAAAGCTACTTTCCGCTAATCACTAGCTATTAACTTCTAACTCCACGTACCTAAAAGTTAATGCTTAAATATCATCCTTCATTTACAAAAACTGTGTCTTCTTCTTCGGGAGAAAGTTTTCCATAGAAAATTTTTTAAAGAAATAGTTTTTTCTCAAGAGTTTTAGTAGGAGAGCTCACGGATAGACCCGTTATAACTAGCATGAACAAGAACGTTAAACACAAAAAAAAATATTTTGGTGCCCTACCCACTGGAATCAAGAACTAGGGTGTCGACCCAACCTCAGGTGGGTTGGACTGCCTAGAAAGAGATCTCGCTATCCTAGGAGTGACTAATTGGTAGGCCATGGCCAAAAAAAGTGTGGATGGGAGAAAAATTTTTGAGATTCTTACTTGATGCACCACTTAAGAAGATCAAAAAATATAATTTTAAATTTACCATAAATCATTTAAAATTGGAAGTTTATTTAGGTATCATTGCTAATTGTTGCGTATATTTCTAATGCAATCGCTCCATATTGTTAAGTTTTAGCAGGCATAAAAAATTGCTAACTGTATTTGTCATTAACTCCGAAACTTAATCTCTTATCTATGATTAATAAATTCTTTATTTTGTCAAGAAAATCTGAACAAACGTTCGTCATCATGTCCACTATGCGGTGGACAAAGAATTTTTTTGATCATGTTCTTGTTAAGAAGTAGATATATTAAAATATAAATTCCCATATTATATTGGGGAATAATCAAACAATAAATCTATGTTAAATACTATATTTCGTAACCCAAAACGAATGATATGTGTGTGTCGTGTGTGTGTGAGAGAGAGAGAGAGGATAATTAGATTAGATCTAAAATTAAACCCTAGACCACTTCTAACTTTTATTTTCCTGTTACATCTTCAAGTATTAAATTTATTATCCAGTTCGGGAATGAAGGCTTTAACAGAAGTTTGCCGCTCTGACCATTATTTTTATTACCTAATATGTCATGCTTAAATTCTCAAGTATATCTCTTCAATAAGAAGCGTACTTAAAGAACATATGGCTTTAAGGGCCGCCTATTCAGATATTTATCACATGTCCGTCTCTTGGCAGTCAGATTCAAAAGTGATTTCATGAAATAAAGACAGTTCAAAATAAAATGTCTTGATGTTCACTCGAAAAACCACGATATTATATATATATATATATTCCTAGCATTTAGCTTCGATTGTATTCAAAACCATTCTTATATAGCCCCCATATCTTGGTTTAAAGAGAACATGACTTTTAATTTCTGAAACGGAAGTACATCTTTCTTTTGCTCCATAACTTCTCTCTCGTAGAACTGATTTCAACAAGATCCGTTCTTACATGATCTTTATTGAACAAAAGAAACATGCTTGCCAAATTTAAATCTGTAGTTCTAATAGCTCAAAAATGTAAATTTTTTGTCTTTTATGCCACAGAATCCTCCAGGAAGTAGATTCCCACAAAACCTTTACTTAGTGGATCTCTACTCAACAAAAGAAACTTGCCTGTCAAATTTCAAGTCCATTAAAATTTCTAATATAGGTAACTAATTTTTTATATATTATTCTTGAAAGACAAAAACCATTTGAAAATCAAAGATTAAAATAGATAATTGAAATTTTAGGAACACTAAAAGAAGGAATGCTTTACTATAATAAACTTTGAAGTCTGAGGACTGCTTAATGATAAAGTGGGGTTTAACCAGTTTTATGGCTAACTCATCTTCATATATTATACTGAGTGAAAATCCTAAGGAAAATAATTGCTAAAAGTTCTAAATTCATTATTAATAAAAAAGATTGCATACCTAAAGAAACATTCGAAAGGCTTGCATAAATAAAAAATTATAAAGTAGTTATTGCCAGATTCAGTGATGTAAATAAAAACACAAAAGTTTGAAGCAACGTTAAATCCAATTTTAGAGGCTAGCCAAACTTCTATCTTATGGAACTGAGGGAATCCATTACAAATTCTCAAAAATGGGCTTGTTTCTGAAATACATTTGAAAATGTATAGACCACACACATACAGAATGAATAAACTACCAATTAACCACTTACAGTCCGATCCGGTGAATATATATAAATAAGCAATTTCAAAAATTCAACTTAAAATTTAAGACTTCAAAGTTGAAAGACCTCATTTCTGCCAATTTGTGATACTCAAAAAGAAATTACTAACAAACATAAAAAATAATATTAACCAAAATAATAAATAACCAGAGGAGGGGGAGGAAACCAAACTACACCTGAAGTCGAAGAGGCCTTGTATTATATAAGTTATATTAAGTGACACTCACAGGAATTTTTCAAGGGGTGGGAGGTCCATTGTCGAAGTTCACCATTCTTGTATCATACTTCAATAAGACACCAAACATATTCTTTCGATTTTGTCGATAGTCGGGAACAAAAAACTGTAAAAAATTAATCATTGTACAAATAATTACCATTATTTATATAATAAACTATTAATAACAGCAACTTGATTAAATTTTACGTACTATATACATAGGGTTATAATTAATCGGAAAAAAATCAAGGGTGATGGGGTTGGACCTGTGGACCCTCCCCCCCCCCTTATGTGTGCACTGGTTATATCAAAACACAATATTTGAATTGCCATTTAAAAATTTTTTTTTTTTTTTACATATAGAATCCAGAAAAACTTACATGTAATTATTTTTTTATTATTTTTGTCTGCTTGCTCCGTATCACAACGAAGGGAATCGCGAAAAAATAATAAACACATAAACAAAACAAAAAAACGTTCAGTTACCTTGTAAAATAAGTAAAAGAAGGATTAAACTTTCCTTTAAGTAACGAAAAACTCAATCTCAACAAGATCATTTCCGTACAACGGAGTGGAAAATTCTGAATCTCGATTCCCATTTGCACAGTTTGTTTTAACACCATCGGAGAAAAAACCACCATGCTTAACTACATCACACTTAGCCCCGACACCACCTTTTTTTTGTTATTGTTATTAGTTTTACTTTCCTTTCCTTCGGCATTTGTGTCCCCATTACCATACTTAGCTTGATGCCTAATCATGAGCCGTTGATGCCGAAATCTAATTTTTTAGCCGATTCCACCTCTTCCCATTCACATAACGTGTTTACTGCTATCCGTTTTCCTAACAGAGCGCAAATAGAGACTTCGGGTGAAAAGAAGTAGATTGGATTGCGAGAAAGTCAACCCAATTTCGAATTCCTCCTCCCTCCATCCCTTCGACTCCCTACCCTTTTTCACAAAGCGGTAAATGTGCCTGAAATTGGTACGACAGAAACCGCATTAACTTTAGCTATTAAACCCGGGGGGCTTGAGCAAACATGCGTCTGTTATTTGCTCTAAGGACAAGAAGACTTTTCAAAAGCTGGGGACGGCTATCTACTTATTTTTTATTTTATTTTTTTATTCTTGTGTTATTCATTTGGTTTCTTTTCAAAAAGTCTCCTCTGCCTCGGGCAGCTCTCTATTTATCCCTCCCCCTCTCATCTCTTACAAGCTCCCGCCCCTCTCACTGTCCCTTCGCTCTCTCCCTAACGTATGTTGGAGGGGGTATAGACGAATTCCTGTTGTATAAATTTAAATGCTTGCTATTATTTACATCTACCATGAAAGGTTTTTTTTTTTTTTGATGGTTAGAATTTGATTTTGGGAAAAGGAGAGGGAAGGGGTCGCTTTTCCCAATTCCTATTCCCTTTCGCCCTGGAAATGGGAATTTTTTTGTAGTCGATACGCTCTCTTTACCATTTGAAAGGTCTTCAACGTTGTGGCTTTGAATTTATATTGGATATACGACCTGCGTATGATTGTTGGTGTTTCAAAGATTTGATGGAACGTACGTTTCTTTCAAAGTACATGCGTTTTCTCAGAAATGACTTCTGACACAATATTACTTCATTATTTCTTTTAACTAATATCATTTTTATCATATGATTTATCATATAATTTAAAGCTCTAACGGGTTTTCAGTCAAGTTTTATGGGTTACAATGGGGTTTTATTTGATGTACTTATAAATTTTATAACTACCCCTTTCTCACATATGCTAATGAAATTAAGTATACTGAGACGGGAAAAAAATTCCGACACCAAGAAAGACTTGTGTTAGATAAACGAAATTTAGTAGGCGTGTTTAAACATCTGAAAGATGACATCGATTCAAATTCCGTGCTTTGCGCTTAAGTGTGGAATTAGTAGCGCCACTAAGAGCTTCCAAATCAGGGTTGCTTTAAATGCGTGCTGTAAAGTTCGTGAGCGTTATTTGTTTATGAAATGTGACGTGTTGAGTTGGTTTTTAGCCAAGAATGCCTTTAAGACGAAAAAGCCTTTATCAACAGCTCACCGAGTTTGAACGAGGCCGTGTAATAGGGCTACGAGAAGGTGGACTTTTTCCCGCGATATTGCAGAAAGGCGTGGTCGTAATGTATCCTCTATGCATGTAGTTGGGAGCAGTGGTCAAGGGACCGTACTGCCCCAAGAAGACCGGCTTCCGGGCTACCCCGGGGCACCACTGAGAGGGAAGACCACAATATTTGGCGTATGGCTTTGGCGCATTGTATTGCGTCTGTGGGAAAAATTCTAGCGGCAGTTGGTACCACAGGAATACTACAAACCATTAGAAATCAGTGACTTTAAGGACAGCTCCGAGCCAGGTACCTTTGTAGCGTGTATTCCACTGACCCCGAATCATTGCCATTTGCGACGCCAGTGGGTAAACCCAGAGCTCATTGGAGGACGGAGTGGAAATCTGTTGTGTTTTCTGATGAAAGAAGGTTCTGCCTTGATTCCAGTAATGACCGTGTGTTGGTCAGAAGGAGGTCAGGGGAACGTCTGCAACCAAAATGTCAACTACCTAGACACACTGGACATACACTTGGAGTTATGGTCTGGAAAGCGATTTCCTATAACAGCAGGAGCACTGTCATGGTAATCCCAACCACACTGACTACAAATTTTTCCGTCAGTCTAGTAATTCAGCCTATAGTACTGCTATTCATGAACAGCATTCAAGGGGAAGTTTTCCAACAGGATAACGCTCACCCTCACACCACTGTTGTAACGCAACGTGCTTTACAGAGTGTTGACATGTTACCTTGGTTTGCGAGATCAACAGATCTGTCTACAACAGAGCACTGTGGGATATCATTGGGTGACAATTCCAAAAGAGTTCTTACGGTCAGTCACATTAGACATTCAGAGTTATTGCATTTACCCCCCCCCCCAACGTGAAGACCTTAAGCCACGATAGATTTAACGTGAATCAATCTATCTACTCGGTGGTTGTTCAGTGGCATCAGGGCTAGAACCCACAACTCGCCAAGCACGAGTTGGTGAATATTGTCACCAGGGCAAATATCACATTTCTTGTACCAGACAGCAATGATCTTTCGTACTGGTTCATTAACTAGTTCATCATTCAGGGTTCACAGTGGAGAGCTACTCAGGGTGTCTGCTGATTTGAAGAAAGTAACGCACCAGGTACAATCAATCCAACATTACTGAAATACAAATTACAGATGTGGTGGAATCATGGTTAGGATATAGATCTCTATCGGTTGTGTCATGTGTTCCATGAAGGAGCTCTGACTGCTGTAAGATATCGGGACGAGATCCTTGATCGATATGCCTTCTTATATACGTTGCTATTGGTAATGAATTCATTCTGATGGATGATATTGTACGTTACCACAGCAGTACAATGATCACCCTATTGTCCAGGCTGGAATCCTTGCGATTTCTTCCTTTAAGGGTCACTTGAAGTATGCACTTTACCGGAAAAATCTCCGAGCATTTCAGCAACTCGAAGAAATAATCAGGAAAGAATGTGTTGCCATTCCATTCCATTTACCCCCCCCCCCTCAATTATGACATGGGTATTGCTACTGATAGTGGACATTTCGAAAATATTGTATCGTGATTTTTATTTGCTTAAAGATTTTGAACAATTGTGCCGTGGTTTTGAATTATTTTTCTTTGTCTTACAAGTTTACTTTTTACAGCCCCACCTATCGAAATTTGTATAAAACTCTTTTTCTTGCCTTTATTGTAAATCAATCAGATTATAACAGAACATATCAATAAGAATATGTTCATATTCTTACTATCAAAAGTTTTGGACCAATGCCTCCGATTTCTAGAATTACACAGCCCATGAAATTTTTTCTAATCAGACAAAATACAGATACCTTATTTATGTTAAATAAATTTAATCGTTTAACTTTATAAAAAAACAACTAGTGTACGTTTTCTGTGCAAAAACTGCACAGAAATTATGCTCAAATGTTGTCAATAAAGCGTGTTTTCATTCTACCAGGCAATTATAATTTTATCACAACAGAAAAAAAAGAGTATTGATAAAGAGGACTATAATTATAACAACACATTATTAAAACATTTTTTTTTTAAAAAGGAAATTGTTTGATGCATTTAAAATTCTTACACCATGTAAGCCTTCCCCCCCCCAAGGATTTGTAACAACACCATCCACAACAAAAAACAACATACGACGTTATTATTTCTAACAAATTACAGAAGTAACAAATAAAAGTGGCTCCAACATCTTGGGCAAAATCTTCAGGTGGCTAAAAAAAAAAAAATACTCGAAACAGCAGAGATTGAAAATAAAAAGGGTTGAATGATGTATCACGTTTACTCATCCGGAAAGAAACCAGAGATAAAAAAAAAAGTTAGAAAGAACAGACATATAAAAAGATACTCGAAACCACCTGCATCACTATCTCCGTTTGTCTAAAGTTGATGATCAAATCTGAGGCGGGGAGATGTTTTAGGGTCCTACGCGCGTACACTACCCCCTAACTTCTTACATAATTTAATAGTACTTTAGTCTTCCACGTAGTTTTGGTTCGTGCCTCAATCTCGGTCTACAGGTATCCAGCAATAAGTGGCCGCGCTACAGGATGATGAGGGACGGTGTTTGAAGTCAGGCAAAGCCCGCATGAAATGTGCGTTCTCGGGCACTGGATAGCCGTATCAAAATCTCTAAACTATTCATGAGTTGGAATATTGCTTTTCGTTTATGAGACTTTCCAAAGCAATGTCTGGATCGGATCGCTGGATGGGCGTTTGGATCAAAAGCCGTTATCCAAATGTCCTTATACTACGGAAGAGTATTTTGTTTGGATGTATTGCCCGATTGTTTTGAAGCCCGGATGTAGTCATCAATCGGGTCTTATATGTCTGAACAAGCAAGTTAAATGGTTTAAAAGGGAATGAGTTTGAGATTGCTATCGCTATACAGAAAAGGATATTCTGGCTATCTAGTTTTAAATACCTACGAATTTTTTAAATATTTTACGAACAAGGATTTGACTCTTGAACATTGCCAGCATACCATTTGATTTGTATTTGGACTTCGAATTCAAAGAGATTAAACGGAATGAAAAATTTATTGAGACTTAACCCATTAAGTGTCTAGCTCGGTGGTCTTCAAACTGTGTTCCACGGAGCTCTGGGGTTCCACAAGGCATACCCAGGGTTCCACGAGTCACAATAAGAAAATCGAAAGGAAACTTACAAATATGTATGCAAAATGGATTCACGTTCCCTATGAAGTTTGTATTGTTACCAATACCTAAAGCTCATCCTATTAGTTAAAGAAAAAAAACTGTATTTATATGTAATAATATTTTACTTTGCAACACTTTTTAAACTGTTATTATAATATAATAAAAGAATATTGAAGCATTTTTTATCTTTATAAATATATTTTCTACTATATTGTGAGTTTTCTATTGTTTTTTATACTCGTTAGTTAGCACAATGTCTCTCAAGACTAAATAGTTTTCGAATGGAAAATGTACCTTTTTGCATTTGTGGGAAAAAACACCTATAATGAAGGAGATGAAACAACTTATCAAAAAAAAAAAAACATATG
Organism: Trichonephila clavata; assembly: GCA_019973975.1. Classification (NCBI taxonomy): domain Eukaryota; kingdom Metazoa; phylum Arthropoda; class Arachnida; order Araneae; family Nephilidae; genus Trichonephila; species Trichonephila clavata. Next base: position 61,796 of record BMAO01020030.1, on the reverse strand, counting down.
GAAAGATTCGATGTTAAAATCTAAATTTAAGCAGAAACAGCTTCTAAATTTTAAGTAGCGAATTCACACACTTTCTCACACAGGTATAAATTTTTTAATGTTAGTGGCTACAAAAACTAAGTATAAATACAAATTAAACTTGAAATATGTAATAAGATTGGCCGACAATTCGTGTGAGAAAAAGCAAGCACATATCCCAGTTACTAAAAAAAATGCATGAGTAGGTAACATTTGGATTACAAATTGTGACGGATCTATACGCGACCTTCAACTAACTCCTTTTGAGAATTCTTTTGGACCAGTAATTTTAACCAATCTTCTCCTAAAAGAAGACAACGTGATATGCATATTAGGTTTAATATATATTTTCTTCTTCACGTGTTTGAAAGTTAGTAAATTGTGAGTAGAAGAGAAGTGAAGTGAATAATGAATATTTAGCGAAGTGGCTGTGAAGTGTATACCTAAACAAAAGGTAGGGAAGTTAAAAGTTTAGATGAAAAGAAAGTTATACGATTAGCTAACCAGAAGTGTTAATGTCAACTTGAATGAAGTAGAAGACTGCAAGAGTTCAGGTACTGTGATCTTAAATTAAGTCTATGTTTAGAATGTTGAACTAATAGTGCGGTCATTAAATACGTAAGCTCTGTGTAAAGTAATATTAAAGGTAGAGCTGCATGATTGAATATATTCTTCCCAACGCAAATCTCGTCTCCCTCTTGCTCTATTACTGATTTGAATTATCTTATTTAGAGTGTTATTTATGTTCATAGTGATAAATAAAATAATTGGAATTCCTCAAGTCGTATGATTCTTTAGTTCCTTCCACACCTTTAGCTGGGTCACAGGGTGGAAGGGATGTAAACGCGTTTCAAAATTAATATTATTAATGAGTAAATTATTTTAAAAAATTAGATTAGAATTTTTTAATAATAAAAGCAATACTCTTTTTGTAATTGTCTTTACATAAAGTATCTATAACATGTTAATATACTTTAAATATTATTTTGAGATATATTCTGCCAAGTATGTATATGGAATGGGGTTCTATGAAAACACCTTCAAGTTCTGGGGGTTCCGTGAGTTGAAAAAGTTTGAAGACCACTGGTCTAGCTGAACCAATGCGTTAGATGCCCCGGACATATATATCTGTCCTTCCAAAATGCAATTCTCTTCATTGCGCTGCTGTCTGTAAAAGTATTCTGAAGGCTAAATGGCCTTGACAATGTTCGCGGATAATTTACTTATTTCAGAGAAAAAATTGCCTTTGCTTCCCCCCCCCCCAAACAATACACCACATACGCGCGCCTATGGGAAAAACGAGGGCACTAAGGAGCAAATCGCGTAACTTTTAATTAGTAGTTATGGAATGAACTCCAACTTGGACCAAGTTTTTGAAACAAGGAAAAATTAGATTAAGTTCAATCATGCTCTGAAGTTGTGGTAGCCACGATAATCTAAAGAGAGTAAGATGCAAGCTTAGATATCACTTGACCGAGGGTTCTAAATTACGAGGTCTGTCGCTAATAGTTCAGAATGCCATGAGAATTAACAAAGAAGAACTGTTATTTTGAAACTTGGTCAAGTGACGAGGATAAGATCCCCCTCTGTCAAATTCCAATGGGGCCATGGTAGTCTAGGGGACAAGTCCACGAACTCGTGGCCAACATGCAGGGACGTCTTAAGGCATGGCCTAACTGGGTCCGGGCCCAGGGCCTCGCCTTAAGTGGGGGCCTCGTTTCGTTCTCGACTTTGTTTTAGTAAGATCATGATTCGGATAATTTTAATGGTCAAAAATATTATTCCCGTACATATTTGTAATACCTGTCGGTTCCTGCTTGACTGAACCCCCTTGTCTACCTGTAGACCCGGCTAGGTGTGTAAGAGAAACTGAATGACCATCAGACATGATTTCAATATAATTAATTTATTGTTACCTAAATATCAATCAGACACAATAACAATCTAATTAATTTATTGTTACCAAAATATCAATCAGACACAATAACAATCTAATTGATAGGCGATTAAATAGTAGAGCGCGATGGTGAGATTCTATAACTCGGGGATACTACTACGGACTCTCGACTGAATCTAAGATAGCTTAAATACGCTCAAATATACATCGCACACTATTAAGCTAACTTCTAATTAATCAAGCTCTCGATACCTGTACTCTTTATACATCGGATCCTACACTGGAATCTTGCAGGTGATCTTTATCGGGATTCATCAAAGTCGTTGATTCACTGGTGTAATCCGTTTTCCTGGACAACTCCACGACCTCTTAATAATTCCACTATCTTTCAATCTTCAACTAATAAACTAACTCGCAGACTCTATCTATGCTAACTCCTACTTACCAACTCCAACATGCCGACACACAAACTCGCGAAAACAGAATTTATATAATGTACTTCATTTACATAATCACGCTTTCTTGGTCGGCTAAAGTTGGTTGAATTAATTTATTTTCCCCCAGAAAAGTCCCCAAGGTGTTAATATAGTCGTGGATAGATCCGTCACAAACCCCTCCGAAAAGAAAACGTGATTTATCCGAGGGTCTAAGCAACCCGATAGAAATTACGTTTAATACTTAACACTAGAAAAAGGATGAACCTGTATTAAAATTTTAACTCACTAACTCATCAATTTTAATTGAACTAGCATCTAAAAAATTCACTACTCTAAAGGGCACTGTACTATTTATCACTACCTTTCAACGATGCATTTAGAATTTTAACCAATTGACCTTTTAATTTACAATTGTTATGTTTAACCAGACGTTTCTAACCTACTGTTGGGTGTAACAGCCAGCATCGAAAGTTGAACTCATTCGTTGGTGGCTATTACATATTCCCCGAAAAACAGGGAATTTCAAACTGCATCTCAATTGGCAAAAGTGGTAATACTGCCTTATTATGGGATAACCGTTGCCCATGTCTAGGTATAGGCCTAATACCTTAAACAATCATTCAACTCATTTAGTCGAAATCTGGCCATCGGTCGAACCAGTTGTTTGTACCTAGGTTTTTGAGATTGTGAGCAGTGCACATTTATTTGTATAAAAGCACCATTTGAACGAGTATTTAACAATGTATGCTATATATTGTCTACTTTTAAAGATTTCAGGTAGGGCCTACCTTTGCATAAGGACCCAAGGCCTCAAAAATCTTATGATTTCTCTGGTCCCAGGGCCTCAAAAATCTTGAGACTTCTCTGGGCCCAGGACCTCAAAGAGTCTTAAGACGTCCCTGCCAACATGGCATGAGTTCGAGCCCTCATTCTACCGAAGATCCGTTGTGTAGAAGGGTTGATGCACTTTAAGGTTATGCTAAGGTCCTCATCACTTGAGCATGGTTCAAAATTGCGTGGTCTGTCACCAATAGCCCTAGTATTGTTTCAAAGTGCGACGTTAATAAACACTTCCTCAATCAGATATCGTGTATGTGCGAGTGTATTTTCACTATCATATTATCTCCAGTCTTTTCATTATCATAATAATTTGAAGAAATAATTTACCTTAGAGAACTACTGTAGTGTATTTTTATCAATACTTAACTTTGTGATTAGGCAATAGAAAGACTACCAGTTTTTAAAAAAATATTTTTCAAACATTTTTTGTATGTTTCATGTTATCATTGAAAATTCCAAAGATAAGCAAAAACAAGTGTAACCTACGTCTAGAATCCTCCAAAAAATTTGTTCTCGGAATTCTTGAAAACTCTAGATCTAGAGAAAATACGTCATTTCCTACTTATCAACAATTGACTACTCTATAAGTACATTTTCAACGCTGATAATAATAATAACAAAACAAGACAATTTTGAGTTAATAATATGAATACTTTAAATTGAAGTTTATTTTTTAAAAAAAAGATGATTTCATCTTATTTTTTATTGTTTTTAGTATTTTTTCTTTAAGAAAATGTCTCGCAGTCCAATTATGTTGTTATTATTACTTGATTTTTCTTGGCAGTTTAGAACAAACTGTGTTCCACAGAACCCAAGGATTCCACAAGGCATGCCTAGAGGTTCCACGAGTCACAATAAAAAAAATCAAAATGAAAATTATAAATGTTTATGCACAGAACGGTTTCACGTTATCTGTGAAGTTTTTGTATAACTACACGTATCTAAGCTAATCCTAATCATTAAAACTGAAAATTTTATTTATACATAAAAATTTCATTTTGTAATACTTTTAAACTTTTATTATAATATGATAAAAGGATATTAAAAGCTTTTCTTCATATGCAATGGCTACTAAGTTAGGAATATTTTATTGCTTACTATCCAGGGTAAATTTACTTTTGTTCCAGGAAATAATTCTATACTCGTTTTTGCAAAATTACATAGTTTTCTAATAGAAAATACACCCTTTTTTAACTGTGGGAACACATGTATAATGAAGAAGAGGCAACAACTTAGTAATCAACACAGATTCTAACTAAATTTAAGCAAGAGCAGACGAATTTTAGGTTGCCAATTCATGCAGAATGCACATGATTTCTCACTACTAAAAACATTTAAGTGTCACATAGAATAATTTATTCAAGTGAAAAATATTTTTCAAAGTGAGTGGCTACGAATACAAAAAAATAAATTAAACACTGAATCTGAAATGCGATTGCAAGTAACTTCAATTTCCTAGCCTTCTATAATTTGAGTAGAAAAAAGCAGCCATATATCCCAGTTAATAAATACATAGGTAGGTGACGCTTGGATCACAATTTAACATTATTAATGAGAAAATTACATTAAAAACTGTAATAACAAATACAATACTATTTTAGTTGTCTTTACATAAAGTACTTATAACATGTTGATCTTCTTTAAATGCTATTTTAAGGTAGTCGGTACCCCCTATCCCGCTAATGTTAAATTGAGCATTTTTATGTACTTTTTTCTCAGAAACTATTAAATGTACAGACTTAAAATTTTTTCTGTATATTAATTAGACTTTTTTATTTAAAATGATTGGAAGCTTTTTCAAATATATTGTTTAGGTTTTTCAAAAACATTCATCGCAACAGTATCACTATGAATTTTTTTAAAAATGTCATTTTTTTTTCACGACAACTGACTTTTACAAAAATATTATAGGAATATTAATAAAAGCTCCGTGCAATATATATAGTTAGATATCAGTAATATTCAGTGAAGATTGCAAGTGCTTCCGTTGAATAGGTTCTGAGAAAAAGGTACACGCATTTTTAAAAACACCGTTTTGAGATAATTGCATTTTTATTATAAAATGTCACTTCATCAAAAAAATTATGAATTACAATCTGTATTTGCACTATTTTTTTAAATATTAGCTTATTCTCAATAACTTTTAGGACTTTTTACTTATTTCTTTTACTTAGATTTCTCAGAAAATACATATATAGCATTTTTCACTTTTAATCTATCGAAATATTTCATAGCATTTGCATCATTTTTCTCAAATTATGCATCAATTTTTGAAGAATTTTCTATTCTGATACATTATTGTGATTATAAATCATCATAAATACCACGTAAAAATGTGTCAATACATGAAAATATGACTTTGGTAATACATCATTATACGACATTTCGAAAAGTTTCATTTGTGTTTTATAAATTCACATGTAAACACAATTTCTTAAAGTATCAGAATTAAAAGGATTCTTAAAATATTACATAAATGGTATCCAAAACAACAACAAGAAAACTGATTTTATGTTTTTAAACATGAAATTTGTGTATTTTTGGGTATGTAACAAGTTTTGTGCAACGAAAAAGGGCATTGCATTTTCGGATATATTTATGTACCTTTTACTAAGAAACTATTGAACACAAAGCTTAAAAATTTGTGTGTGCATTAAATAAAAATTTATCTTTATACAGAAGTGAAATTTTTTTAAAAAAATTTATCAGCCTGTTTAAAAATGTAATTTTTGCACAGTAGAATAATGAATTTTATAAAAAATTTCCTTTTCTATGTTACGACATCTGCTTTTTAGCTAAATGTCTGAGGAATATCTCAAAAATTTCACTTCAGTATACACAATATATATGAAATATAAAATAAAAAATTCCAGTTCTGCATACAATAAATTTATAGAAAAAGAAGACACAAATTAAAAAAATATAATCTTTATAAGACAGTAATACATGAATATATGACATTTCGAAAAGTTTCATTAGTGCTTTGTATATTCACATGTAAACACAATTTCTTAAAGTATCAGAATTAAAAAGTTTCTTTAAATATTACATAAATGATATCCAAAACAACAAGAAAACTGTTTATGTTTTTAAACATGAAATTTATGTAATTTTATGTGTATAACAAGCTTTACAGGCAACGAAAAAAATCATCCCGTATCATCACATATATATGTGTACTTTTTCTCAGAAACTGTTAAATATTAAGACTTCTGATTTAGTCTGAATATTAATTAGACTTTAATATTTATGCTGAAGTGAGATATTTCAAATACATTGTTAAGTGTTTTCAAAACCATGCAACATAAAAATATTACTATGAATTTCTTGAAAATTTTCATTTTTTTTCTACCATAAATGCTTTATGTTAAAATATTTTGGGAAAATTTATAAAGGCTTACTTCAGTGTACATGGTTATATTCAGTGTACATATGAGTTATGTTTTATTGAAATTTTATGATCATCCTTTCATTATTTTCTGAGGAAAAGGAACATAAATTTTTATAAACAAACTTTTTGAAAAATGCATTTTTAACATGAAATGTCACTTCATCACAAAAATTATGACTTCCAACATGTATTTGCCACATTTTATTCAACATTAGCATCAAGTCAATATATTTTAAGTAAAAAAAGCATCACAAATGTTTTCAAATTGTCAGAAAATACATACATAACATTTTTCAGTTTTTGTTTAACGAGATATTTTGTAAAATTTACATATATTATCACAAAATCTCTATAAATTTTAGAAGAATTTGTAGCATTTATGTATTACAAATATCAAAGTAGAGCAAATATCATCATAAATATAATGGGAAAAAATTTATCTATATGGTTTTGCGTGCATTTGAAAAAACATGATTTTACGTCATTTCGAAAGTTTTCATATGTGTTTTGTATGTTTACATGCAAACATAAGTTTCTAAGACTTTTAAATTTCAAAAGTTTCTCTAAACTGTACACATGATTTCTTAAACAGCAAAAATAAAACTGTTTTTATGTTTTTAAACATGATATTTAGGTATTTTTATGTATTTAACCAGCTTCTTGCAACAACTAATGGTATTACACATCTGAATTTTTGTATGTACAATTCATTCAGAAACTTTTGAATATTTAAGTTTAAAAACTTGTCTGTACAGTAAAGTAAAATTTATATTTATACTAAAGTAATATTTTTTTTAAAAAAAATTTAGTTTTTTTAAAAACAGACTTTTGTTTATCATCACTGAATTTATTCAAAGTTGTTTGTTTTTTGACACATGTGCTCTTAGCTAAATGTTTTTTTTTTGTAATATTTTCAAAATATCACTTCAGTATCCACAAGGATGCATAAGGAATATATAATGTAAATTTGCAGCTTTTTTTTTCACATACAGTAAATTTAGAAAAATTTTATTTTTTTAAACGTAATTTTAAAAATATAAATTATGAAAATAGTAGTTTTGAAAAAAATCATACCTTTGAAAGTAAATTTTTAAATACTAAGAAATAATACTTTAAAACACTTGGAAACATGTTGTAACTCGAAATTCCGCCACCAAACTAATACAGTTAATCGAACAGTCTACTGTTATCTAAAGTTAATTGCGTTTGAATAAACAAAAAGAAGGCTTTGCAATTGTTTCAGGATATTTAAAAGGCAAATATTTGTCAAAAGGGGGCGTGGCCAGCCAGTTGATGATTTTTTAAAAGTCATTTTGACATAGTTCTAATTGAAAATATGGCATAAATGTTATATCCCTAGAAAGGTAATGAAATACAGATTTCAGAGATATCAAAAACTCAAAATCGATCATTTCATGATTTTTACCCTACTGACTGGCCTTAAGATATATTCTCCTAAGAGTGTGTGCGTGTGTGAAATGGGGTACCCTAGTAAAATCTTATATTTTTAAGAGTTCCGTGAGTCAGAAAAGTTTGAAGACCGCTGGTTTAAAGAGCAATATTTTTACTGCATAACATTTTGATTTTTTCAATATAATAACGGAATAAAATATAAAGGTTATCTTTATGGACACAATAAAAAGCTTTCAGATAAGGATCTGTTTGAAAAGTAAAATGATACTGGGGATTTACAAACAAATTTAATATTTTTTACTTACTTGCCTTAGTATGAGAAACTTTTTGAATAAAGGTATCTCGCATTCTATTAAATAGATGTTACACATCATTTTTTTTTTTTTTTTTTTTGGATTTTAAATAAAAATTCTATAGAATATTTTTCTTATTCCTAGCTTAAATACTACGACGGATTCACATAGAAATCATCCATCAGGCAAAAATTTCTGCATGTATTTTTCTGAAGAAAAATATTTTTGATTTATTTCTAACTTATTCTAGTGGGACTTCTACTAATCCTCTTGGGGAAAATGCCCTTTTTAACTGTGATTTTTGTGGAAAATCAGTTTCCGCAGAGAGGACTTTATTTTATGTAAATGCAAACTTCTGTTTAAGTGCTAATCGTGAAGTAGGTAGGGTGATGGTTAAAAATTGATCCTAAGCGGAAAGCATAGTGTGAGCGACCGGTGGTCGCTACTTCGTAATATCAATTCCAAAGGGAAGGATTCAGGGATAGGTAGGTACAAGTCGTCCACTTTACGGCTGACGATTAAGCAAGTTGGTAGCATGAGCTTTCAAAAGAATTGATAGGATAAATGTTTATATTTATCTAATAGGATTAATAAGTTTTATTGCTCCTCGGTTTTAGTTATCAGAGTGCATTCTCATTAATTCTCATAAGTGTTAAAGAGTAAATAAAAGTGTTTAACTTTAGATAATTTCTGTATCTTACTCGAACCCTCTCACACCCGCAGTTGAATGACTACGACATCTTTATTCATTTATTTTACTTTCAAACCTTCGAGTGGACGCTGTAGTCTAGTGGTTTCAAACTCATGGCCGGTGTAACGTCGTGACCCCAAGTTTACTTAATTCCTGGGTAGCGAGAGTATTACATAGCTTTGGTAAAAAATTACTTTCTATTTATTAATAACTAACGGCAAATTTACACACGCTCTATTGTATCTAGAAGATACATCTTTTTTACATCTAATATACTGGGTATCATCCACACACACACACACTGTTGAGCTCGTTCTTAAGGGTCTGTTTATGGATGTTGTAATGTCCCCACTGCACCAAAATAGTGAAGTTAAATTTCTAGTAGGTCACCTCGCAGGGTTTGGCTACCCCGTAGCCCCGTATTCCTCCAATCGCCAAGCTTTTCAGATCACTCCTCCTGTCGCTGGTTTTCCCGCTGCTTAGCAGCCTTTCGCAGGTTTTGCTCTTCCTATTTCCGCTCTAGCTGTCGCTAGTTTGGCTGCCTCACTGCATTTTTGTTGTAATCGCCAAGTCCCCCGGTCATATTCCAATCTGTCTCCTTAAACCTCCCTTTCCCGCCCCAATAACTTCTGATTGGAAGGAACATGGACCTGCACCAGGTACCCTCAGACTTGGTCCCAACCACAATGGGTTCATCTGGTACTGTCGAAACTGTGATCCTTTTGTCACCGTACATCGGAAACCATGAGAAAAGTTTATAAATCGATCTGTTACTCAGACACTGGGAATATACACTCTTCGTCATTTCCTTACAAAAGTCGACACTCCCTTCCATACAAGTGTAACACGGTCACGTACTAGAGGAAACCAAATAATGGACAGTCATTGAAACAGGTGTGTGCTGTCCATAGTTCATTTTGAAGAAAAAGTCATCTGGTGATTCTGTTCCCCTTTAGGGTGTCAAAAATGAAAAGAGGGGTAGCAAGCTGCCGTCTAAGAGACGAAGCTACACCGGCGTGTCATAAGTTCGAGCCTAAGAGAAATTGAATATCCACCATGTAGAGGGGCTAATAGATGTTGAATCTGTCGTGGCTCAAAGACCTCCTTTTAGCGCGGGTCGGTAGCCTGAATGGAGGGAGGGGGGGATGCTGCTTCAGGTGACGCCCTCGTAAATTGACTGAGTCTCAAAATTATGTGGTCTGCAGTCATTAGTCCTCGTGTTGCTTTATAGTGTAAAAACTCCCTCACTCCATTATTAATTTTCCAGGAAATGTGCGTTCAAGTTTATATATCACTAAAGATCCGCTGTGTAGAAGCGCTGATGCATGTTAAAACTGTTGCGCAGTGATTCCCAAAGTGGTCTATATAGATCCTCAGGGGTCCACGACAACAAGAAGATAATTTGTGGGTGTAAATGGGGGGTCTACGACAGTTGTTCTCAGTAAACCAGATCGTGATTTTAATATTAAAGGAAAATTTAACCAAATGGAAACCAGATTTTATCTATTTAACACATTTATTTACTAAATTTAATGAGGCTGATTTGCAGTTATGTGACAGCATAAAATTTATTAAAGCAAGGACCATCATTTCAACATTTCTTCCCAGAATTTAGCTAAAGGAGTGTAATATTGGACGTAGCGAATTTTTTCCTAGTTTCTCAATTGGTCACAAACAATCTGCCAGTAAAATGACGTTTTAACCTACGTTCAACATTTAAAGTCCCTTTATTCAGATTTTGAAACTAGGTTTGAGAATGCATTTACTTGGTTATTACCTCAGAAGGCAATAAATTCATATGGTCACATTGATAAATAATGTCATATTACAAGGGAAACTGATAGAAATAGGAAGTAACGGAGATCTTAAAGTAAAGTTTAGAAACGGATGTCATCAATTTTGGCTTTAAAGAGACATACCTGTTACTTATCTCGAATTATAGAGTATTGGAGAAAGTTTTTAATTGCTTTTTCTAGTGAGAAAGAGTTTCAGCACGGTTCTCGTTTGGATACTACTAACTGAGGCAATTTTTAGTTAAACCTGACAAGATTGATAACAAATGTTGAAAATTTGCAATCGAAGCACCAGATACATCCTTATCGTTATAAACATTTGTTTTTTAGTCACATATTTTATATATCACTTAAATTTTAAATTAATTAATATGTGCTTCTTAAGTTTCACTGTTTTCCAACATTACAGTTAGAAATTTAAATCTTTTAAAGTAAGTAGCTCTGTACCTGCAGTCATAAACTCATTTGAGTTAATAAATTTGCAAAAATTCTATATTACGTAAGCAGGGGTCTACCCTAAACTGAAAAACATGGCAAGGGGTCTATGAGACAAAAATTTATGGGAACCCCTGCTGTAGAGCCTTAAAGTCCTCCCTTTGGTTTGGTGTAGAATTTTTTGGAGAGAGCAGTGTAACAGTCCGAACTCATTAGGTATTTCATAGCATGATCAAAGCGTTAATAAAAAGAGTGTTGAGATAACTTTTATAAGTAAGAACAACCACAGCCATTTTAATTATTAGTGGGAACATAAAATTCCGGAATAAAACTCATTATTAGCACGGAAATTCTTGTTCAAGAAGCTTGTACATTTAATTCTTAACATTACAATGGCTTTTCTTGCGTTGAGCCTCAGACACGTTTCGGCAGCAAATTTCTCCGCTTGTTTTTAGTTTTTGAAGGAATGGGAAATGTAACTTCATGTGAAACTTAAATGAAGTTTGTGATCAAGACCGTCATTAGTATTTCTTATAATACTTAAATGCTGATGACGGTCTTGATCACAACCGATACCGAATCCACCACCCGGACCGTCACATACGCATATAATGGCTCTTTGATAACTTAGTTATCCTATTTCACTTACAACTAGGGATTGCAATATTGGTATATCGGGATACCGAATATCGGTATTTTGAGGTATTTGCCCAATTTTGTTATTCTGGTATTCACAAATTTAGATGCCGTTTTTTCGGTATTTACTAAAAAAAAAATTTTAAACTGCCTTCACTGTATGATTAGGGATCACCAACATAGAAAAATAGTATTAATATCTCCCTTAATAATTAATTAGACTGTGAATACAAAGTTGCATCCTACAATCAAGAGAATAGGTAAAATATATTAATCATCCAAGGAGCCGGCGAAAATTATCCTATAACAGTTCAGAGCGATACTGCACACTCTCAGGATTCGTAATTTGATATTCGTATCTGTGAAAACAAGTTTGTAATTGTGAAGAAAGTGCATAATATTTTGATATTTTTTAATTGGTGAGTTTGTTATTCACAGTGCACTTGCATATCATACTCTTGGGTTCAAAATATTTTTCAGATTTATTATAAATGTACGCATTAATAATAACCTATAATAATTAATAAAAATAACTTTAAAGAACATAAGAAAATGAATTGATAATACTACGATTTGCTTTCGTTATTTATATGATGGAAACCCCAGACTGAATAGTGAGATTTACACTTTTTTTGTGACTTAAATAAATAAGATGTTCCTTTACTTTTTTTTGATTCTTTATATACTGTTATAATTTATAAGTTGCCCATTATTTTTTGTGATATTTACACTTTATTATAAAACTGGTAAATAAAACAAAGAAACATTTGTGTGTTTTCTTTCCTTTTCTAAAATTTCTACTACCGGTATTAAGACCTAAAAAATACCGAATACCAGTATTGAACTTTTGGTCCGATATTGCAATCCCTTCTTGCAACTTGTCTCTTCTCTCAAAAGTTTGCCGACTCCTGGCCTAGACAAACTGATTAATCCCAAAAGGAAAAAAAAGAATCGAACTGGGAAGTTTATTCAGAACCGGTAGCTCTCCACGTAGCAAACAAAATAACAACAACAAAAATAGCGATAACATACCGAACAATAAGTTTAGATAGCTCCAAATGGTGTGAAAACATGCTGAAATCCTTAGAACTCTACCATGGTCAAGTTACTCCTTGAATTATTACGCTTTACTTGCCCGCTTCAAGAGATAAAAAGCATGAGGGATTTGAAAGAACGCTCCACAAAAGCGGAGTATTTCGTTTGGAAAAGATTTTTTTCTAGGGCGGTGTTGCTCTACGTGAGCAGAACACAATAAATCGACCAGATCGATAACAGAGAGGATTAAATATACCTCACTGGACTAATCTGCGGACCGAGGGAGAGGTAGCGACAAAGGTATTGGAGTGACAAAAAAATAACTTTCTTTACAAACGCGGTTGAATAAAGTCGATGCTTGAGTTGTAACTAACGTTGATCTGTTTGAGGATGATAAAAGTTTGAGTTTAAATTTATCTTTTTTCTGAATGTGTTTTGATTAGTTTCAACGTACTTTCATTATTTTCGATAAATAATTATAAGGCCTTTTGTTTCTTAACTAATTTTAAATAAATACTGTACATCAGGGGTCGGGAACCTTTTAGCTGTGACGTGCCAGACCCATCTACCAATATGATTCAGTGTGCCACAGTAGAGCATTTTTGGAAACAATTTGATTTCCGCGATAATGCATGAAATGTTAGAGAATAGAAGTCAATAATATAGACTTACACAGTTTTAAAATGAATTAATTTTGCAATATTTAAATATATTTCTTACCATAAAAATAAACGGCATAAAACATAACTATTTCAACAAAAATAAAAAATAAAAAACATTTATTTCTTTGTGGACTTGAAATATTTTTTAGGTTGAAAGATTTTCTTTGTCATGTACATGTCATTTTTTCTTTTCAAACAATTAAATCTCTCCAAAAATGACATTCAATAATTCCCAAAATAACTATAAATTTATCTTTAGAGTTATATCTCTTCCAGATTTTTTCATAATTCTGTAAATGTACATAATTCCGAAGATGTTTGCCAATCAAGGTCCATTATAAAATTTATCAATTTCCGTTCACTTAAAATTTGACAAATTTATACAGTAGTGCAGAGTGCTGCTGAAAATTGTACCTCGTGCCACAGGTTGCCAACCCCTGCTATACATTATTGAACGATAAAAAAAAATGTATATTAACATTAAAACTAGTGTGTAGATAGGCAATAAATATGTTAACGGACTTTGATACAGATAAAAAAGGCTGAGTACAATTGATAAACCCGAATTTAAATAATCACATACCGTATTTACTCGAATCTAAGACGCACTATTTTTCCACTGCTAATAATGTTGAAAATCGGACGCGTCTTAAAACCAAAGGCAAAACATTTGTTGCATGGGGAAAAAATTGAGTTCTACCTCTTTCAAAAGGGAAAATGTAACCGTCCATACTGGCCCCTTGCATTGATGACTTATCCCATTCCACAGTTCTTCTCCAGTATTCAATCTATCTTAAACATTTTTGTGTGTTCGTATTTAAGAAATTTGTTTGTACACGCACTTTCTTTAAATCACCTAAACATCAAGGATATCGGCAATAGCATCAAGACGAGTGACACAACCATGAAAAGGAAGGCAATTTTATATACAAAAAAAAAACGAGCCTTACAGTAGTCGTATACGATGCGTAACATCTGGCATGTTATCGTCGTAAATTTGCAATAGCAACTTAAATCCTTAAAAAATGAATCGAGTATGGTTGGAAATAATTTTCTATGGAATAATTATATCTTTAATGAAAATTTTATTTAACACAAGGGGTAATGCAATTTTTTTTTTATCAAAAATAATTATTATTGTTCAATTTGGGGAAGAGCGGTAATGATAACTAAAATATGGCATATATACTTGGGATTTCAAAGTATTTAAAAACCATTAAAAAATAGCGTCAATAACAGTACCACTATTAGCTGTCGAAACATTTCGATTTATGTTCATTTCGAGCTTGAGTTCATCATTCAAAAAAGCTATGAGTGGCTCGGCTTCTAGCAAACTGAAGTTAACTTTAAAATCACTACTCAAAATCATGGAAAGCGAGTGATAGTTTTTTTTAAAGAGCAAAACCACCTTTGGTATATGGTAAAAGTAAAAAATGCAGGAAATCATTAATTTTTGAACCGTTTGATTCGGAGAAATGTATACGACCACCGAAATCACTGTTTGTCCATTTTCAAAAAAGCATTCTGCCACACATATGTCCCCAATATCTTGAATAACAATACCCAATCCACTTGTTTGACGATAAGTAATATCCATATGAGGAGCCACAACATGTGAGTTGTTCTGTTTGCGATAGATCGCAACACCTGCGCTGTGGCCCGGTCGCTTAAATTGTACGCAGCAATCGAAGTCAGGTATCGAAACACGTTCGTCATCTAACCACGTCTCTGCCAACATGAACCTGTTTTCTACCTTACGAACAATTTTGTGAAATAACGTCGAAATCTGTTTGGTGAGCCCTCAGACTTTGACAATTGAGCGTAAGGATCGCAAGTTTATTCTTGGTGAAGTCTAATAAGACTTGCTGGTATGTGCGGATTTAGAGTCAAGCACAAACAAAACCGAGTTTTTGAATTAGAATATTTTGAAATGCTAAATTTAACAATATAAAAAAGGCTGGTGACTTGATGGCTACTAGAGTTGTACCTCACGTGGATATATCTTTACTAAGATCCAGCTAAAGGACTTAGCTTCTTCTCTGATCCTAAAGTGAGAAAACAAAACAAAAACAAAGATCCCAATGCCTAAACCGTGGGAGGGGGAGTCTCTCCCTAATCTAGGGGAAAAAACAGAACTTCACTGCAAGGGTAGTGAAGAGACACCACCAAGCGCGCTGATTGGTCAAATTAAATAGCGCGCGCTTCCCCAACTTCCTGTTACGCCTTTCCGTCCCTTTTCACGAAATCACTCCCACAATTCTCCAGCAATCGAGAGAAAAGATGTTACACATCAAAAAAAAAAAAAAGAAAGAAAGAAAAAGAGCAGTAGCCAGGGCTGGATTACTCATTAGGCGGAATAGGCAATTGCCTATGGACCCCATGCTTTTTAGGGGCCCACAAAAGCGTATTCTGCTTTCATTTAGTGCTCCAAAAACAAGTGTTGAGACAAATATTATTCAACTCGTTGCCAACTAATGGCCACTCAAGCCAAGTGAGTTACTAAACAAACAGAAATTTAATAAAATTATAGAACATGTAATTTGTAAAACAATTTATTTGTAAAATGAATTTTATAACTTTATATTTAATCATTTGTAATATTAGGAATTTCTATTTTATGTAAACTAATATTTATATTTATACTGTGTATTTATATTGTAAATCTGGAAGCAATTTCCTTGTAACATTCTTCAGTTTACCAGATTGGCAACAATCCGTATTTTGGCATCAGACTAGTTGCAATGTTTTGATGTGAGAGCAGCTAAGCCTAATAGCAATAAAAATTATTCTTCGATTCGTTACAGCAAATTTCTATACTTTAACGTTATAATATTTCCAGTTTGAAATAAGATCTTTTTTATTAATAAAGTCATCATTAATACGAGATCGAGAGAATTGATGTATTGCGTAATATTTATTTTGTTGTACCAGTAAAGAGTCTATAAAATAATTGCTTACTTCAGAGTAAATTTATCAAATTTAAATATATATAAATAATTTCTACCATTATAAAAGTTTTAACAATTTTTTTTTTAGAGTTTGATATTTTCAATTGAACTTTCAATGTTTTCAAATATAAATGCTTGTAATTTTTGAGTTCTTTATATGCCTTACTTATTATTATTCACATTTTTTTTTGGTGCTACTTCGTTTGCTGTTTTGTGTGTTTTATTCAATTCCTATACTGTTAGCTCACTCTCTCTGTACATTTATCTTGTTCAAATTTTCAATCGTTAATAATATGCATTTTAATGCACTCAATTGAGCTGAAATTTTATATATATACTTATTTTGGATGACAATCCAGTAATTTAATTATAATTAATAAAAATTAATTGATTAAAATTAATTATTCAAAGAATTACAAATACAGCCACGTTGACATCATTTTGACTTAGCGACCATTTTGGCGTGTCAAAACTTCAAAAGGTTTTTTTCCTCACATTTTAAAGCGCTCATTTAAGCTGAAATTTTCTTATACTATTGTTTTGGGCAATAATACGATAATTTAATTATAATTACTTAAACTTATTGACTGAAATTAATTATTTAAAGATTTACAGGTACAGTCACGTTGGCTTCATTTATAGCGACTTGGGTCAAAACATCAAAAGATTTTTTTCTCACGTTTCAAAGCTGAACAGTTGAACTGAACTTTTACATACATAATTGTTTTGGATGACAATGCGATACTTTAATGATAGTAAATAAAAATTAATTGCCACTTAATGTTGTGATTCTGTCAGATGTATATACATATTTATATGAACTGTAACTATTTAATAGACAGTAACAAAAATTAATTATTTTGTTGATCTAAGTAGGAATTGACTTAAATTTTTTTATATACTACTTGTTTTTGGTGTATTTTAGGCTGTTTATTTACAATATAAATATTTTTATATATAACTGGTTGTTTACAACTTTCCAATTTCATTAAAAAGTTTTTTTATGCTTTTTCTATTCGCCATAAGTCATGGATTTTGTAACTTGAGCTCTTTTCTTCTGTTTTGTGCATTTTATTTAAATAAATAAGTTAAAGTATGAAAGGAATTTTCTGAATGGGTATAAGTGAATATTTTATGTAAACACGAATAAAAAATATATAAAAAAAAGAAGAAAAAGTTTTACTCCTACTTGAATTCAAAACATGCGTTAAAATATCGATTTCAATGCAACTTTAAGTTGTTTATTGAGAAAGTATATAATAACTGAGTTTGTGTGTGTGTGTGTCTGCTTTTTTAACCGGATAGTTTCTTTAAAATTACAACTGCTAGAGTGAATTTTTAATTCATTTTTTTAAAAGAAATTATGTGTAATTTTTTGTGTGAACTTGTAAAAAAACTTTTATAAAATTTTTTGCATTCTAAGAAAATTTAGTTCTTAAAAAGGTTTTTAAGATTTGATGTATAGTCAAATTATGTTTACATTTTGATGTCAAAATGTAATGAACATAGATGTCAAAACAATAAAGTTAAGAATAAAGTAATACTTAGCAAAATCTTTTTTTATTTAATTGGACATCCTAACTATATATACAATTTATTATTATTTCTTCTGAAATCGTTATGTAGTAGGTATACAAATATACAAAAATAGTTAAAACTTTAGTATTTGCTGAATCATTTATCAACTTTTCATAAAAACAAATAATATTAAAAAAAATTAAGTCAACTCCTACTTAGATCAACAAAAAAAGTTTATTTTAGTTACTTTTTATTAAATACTCACAATTAATATAATTATGTACATACATATCACAGAATCTCAACATTAAGTGGCAATTAACTTTTATTAATTATTATTAAAGTATCGTACTGTAATCCCAAACAATCGTGTATATAAAATTTCATTTCAACTGAATGCTTTGAAAAGTGAGAGGAAAAAAATCTTTTCAAGTCTAGACCCAAGTCGCTAAAAATGAAGCCAACGTGGCTGTATCTTTAATTATTAAAATAATTAATTCCAGACAATTAATTTGAATTAGATTATCGTATTGTTACCCAAAACAATGGTGTATAGAAAATTTAAGCTCAAATGAGAGCTTTAAAATTAACGAAAAAAACCTTTTCAAATTTTGACACAAGTCGCCAAAATGGTCGCTAATTCGTCAAAAAGGATGCCAACGTGACTGTATTTGTAATTCTTTGAATAATTAGTTTTAATCAATTAATTTTTATTAGTTTTAATTAAATTACTGTATTGTCATCCAAAATAATCGTGTATATAAAATTTCAGCTCCATTGAGTGCTTTAAAATGCATTTTATTAACGATTGAAAATTTAAAGAAGATAAATATAGAGCCAGTGAAAACTAATAGTAGGAATTGATTAAGGAATTCAGTTTCAAAATGAAGGGATAAATTCAATCATGAATTCACCATTTCAATTTGGGTAAAAATAACTAGACTTGTGCATCATGAAGTGAACGAAGCATAAGGAAATTTGCCTTTAAGATATAATCGGATTTTACTTGTAAAGAGACTAATATTTTTTCAAAAAAATAATTTTCAACAAATATGTATTATATTGAAAAAATAATTTCTAAATTATTTAATAAAAATTTAAAACAAACTTAACATTTGTTCCAAATTTCTTTCAAGATGAATTTAAATGTTTGAATGCACGCTTTGTGTTCAAAATAACGTTTGTTACGTGTTAATTTTATTTGTTGTTCCCAATGCCACCTGTCTGACGTAGTCAGATCGAGGCCCATGAAATTCATCATGGCATCGGGCTAGATTGTACGCCTGTCGTTAGCCGTAGGTAACAGTACGATTTGGCTCGGTTCCACCCCTATTTTGAGGAGAACCTTTTTATTTAAATGGTTTAATTTAAATGTAAAACACAAATTTAAAAAAACGTGATAAATTGTTGATTAAAATATTTGCAAAGTAACAAAATAAAGTTTAAAAAATGTTACTTTCCCCCGCTTTATTAAATTAGCCTTTATAGGTAAAATATATACTGCTTTCCTTTATTTTAAATTTGAGAAATCCAAACCACAAGCAATTTGACTTAAATAGTGTTCAGATATGAAATTTTATTTACGATTTTTTCGTTCATATTAAATTAGGAGTCATATATGATTCACCTTGATTATTGTATCATCATTATGTATGAACTTAGAAATATATATATATTATAATTATACATCATAATGTTAATTTTAAGTTTCTTTAAGTAATTAAGGTACTTACGTATTATCATAACAAAACTCCAACGTTCAAGATACCTCGCCAAGTTGGCAAGCCCAGCGCTGAACTGGCAGTCATGTGCTTTGTTTCATATAATGCCGCCAGTAGGTTGCAATAATACATAAGTACCGCATTTAATTGTTCGCTTTAAACAGTATTATATAGTTCAACTGCACAAAATAGAATGAAGTATTATTCCCAAATTTAAATATTTTATAAATAAATATTATCGATTCTTTTATGAAACTTGCAAAGCCTTTCTTTGAAAAAAAAATCAGTAAATCATTATATGATTCCCAGGTTATATAAAGCCATAAAGCTGTCAATCACATAAAACTACAATAAATTAAAACATTTTAAGAAATCGCTAAACAAAGTATTGAAACAATTTACATCTCTTATCGATGATGATTTTATGCAATTAATTGCTTTAAAATACATAACTTTCAGTATATTTCTTTCATCAACTTCCTCTATAATTGAATCAAAAGATAAATTTACAGCCATCAACTGATTTCAGAATATTTCGCAATGATTGGAAGAAAAATATTCAAAATGTTTACATCTTGAACTGGAAATTAAGTTACAATCTTCCAACTGCTTCTAGCCATTTAGATTACAGCTTGACATGTAGTGAGTTGAACAGGTCTAAATTTAGCAAAAATAACCACCCAAACATAGAGAGTAAGGGGAGGGGATGGGGGAACAGATAAAGAAACAGAACGAGTAGATATGAGTGGATAGTGACAGGTAACACAAGATTCAGCGACGATGCGTCTAGGTGTCCGGAAACTTAGATAACACCAATCCCCGCCTGGCTGTGACATAAAAAAAAAGAAAAAGGAAAAATTGGACTCGGGCAGAAAAACTGAGCATGGAATATATTCAGTCTTTCGTGTTTTCAATATCCCGTTCAAATTTTGAAATAGAATGGAAAGAATAATTACTTAAATCAGCGTTTCTCAAACTGTTGGGCGACGGGGGGGGGGGGGGGGAGATAACCCTACGTGGGGAAAGGGCGAGCATATCAAAAAGTCGAAAATAAAAGATTATTTAAAAAAAATATTAATGTACCGGAAGGAAGCCAAACAAAATACAAATACAAAACACACATAATAATAAGAAAAAATACGTATTTACACTAATATAATATAAATGTATGAGAATAGCACAGGGAAGTTTTAAGACTTCTTGAGGCTTCCTGGGTCCTTACCCAAAAGTAGATCCTTGACCCCCTACACAAATATAGGCCCCAAGTATGGCCCTTAAAAGTAGACAGTACGTAGCATACATTGTCACAAATACTCCCGTACAAATAAATACAAAAACAAATAAATGTGCATGACTTACAATCACACAAATCGGTGTGGTAGGCCTAGGCCTATACATGGACGCTGGTCGTCACATGTAGCCTGCAAACATATCGTCTGAAATTTCTAGTTCTTCGGAGAATACAACCGGAAAAAACATTTGACCGTTAAAATTATTGGAATCGTGGTCTTTTTAGGGGGTTCAACTATGTAACGACCTGTTTTTTAAACGTTTCTAGAGAATTTTTTTGACGACCAATAAAAAGATAGAACTTTTAACTTTTTATCATTTATTTATATATATATATCTTAAGAGTATGTTTATAAATGTTTAGCTAAAAATATCCAATAGAACGTAAGTTATAGCGCTCTGAACATACCCTCCTAGAAAAAATGCACGCTCACTTCCTCCACGATTCCGGCTGATTGGCTTCTGAAATAAAAAAAATTAACGGTGTTTAAATTTATAAGCTTAAATGCATCGAATAAACTATACTCAATTGAAAATTGGATTTTTGGTAGATCTCTGAAGAAAAAGTTTTTAATTTCAGGGTTTTTTTGTTATGTTTTTGCTATAAGAAAAAGAAATATTTGGAATTTTGGAATGATCGTAGTCTATTTGGTGCGTATATATATGCTGAGTCCACCCTATAAATTTGAAGTCATTCAGTCAAACCGTTCTTGAGATATGATGGAGAAAATTTGAAAAACACGAAAACAATGAAAATCTTAACTTACCCTCGATCGGCGATGCCTGGTGGTGAAGACTAAAACAAGTTCGACGAAATATTCAATAACTATAAATATTTCCTTTTAAACCTCTACAAACTTGTATGAACGTATAATTGCATAGAAGGGTCAATGGTATCAAGCCGACTGTACACAATGCCTTCGATTGCCAACTCAGCGCTCCGAACAGCTGCTCTTCTAACGCTTCTTTATAACGACTTCGAATTTTAAAAAAAATCACTTTACCACCGTATTCTAGACACGTTAAGGAAGCAATTTATGTAAAAAAAATTTTGATTTTTTTTTAACACATTTACATGGGTTACATACCCTTAAGGCTGAGTCGAGAATGTGACAAGGCCCCATTATTGCCGAGGTCTTAGTCCAGGGCCCATGCCTTAACTGCACAATGTATTTTATAGTTAATTTATCAATATTAAGTTAAGAATAAGTGTAGTAAATACTTGTGATTCCCATGGGCTTGTCACATTAAAAATTATATACGAAATTTAATGCTTATCGTGCTAACTTGTACGGTTTATAGTTAAAGTCGTATCGTAGCCTTAGCATTAAAGTCGTATCATAGCTTTAGCGTTAAAGTCGTATCATAGCTTTAGCGTTTAAGTACATTATTAGTGCGTTCAATACATTATTATTGTATGAAGGGGGGCTCGATGAAAATTATGATTGAAACTTGGGTCACAAATATTGAAAGTTTGAGAAGCACTATCTTAAATAGAAGGTCTTGCAAACAAAGCAATATCAATTATGGCGATAAAAAAATGGCGTGTTTTATGCGTTAAACAGGCCAACTATTATTCCAAGTTAAAGGGAAATGTTTCAGAAATTATGAAATTAAAATGATAGCGTCAATAATGTTGGAAAAATTCCTTTTAAATATTTTTTCTGCTTAATTTTAACTATATTATTATTTTAAGCTAAGAAATTTTTAATATTTTTTTTTATAAAAATTTTGCATTGATTCTTCAAAAAACTTAAGAAAAGTTTTATTTTTGGGGAAAAAAATAAAGTATCGTAAGCGTTATGTTATAGAAATTAGGCAATTCAAATGTTTTAAAAGTTGATCTCCTCTCTTTTTTTACAAAACTTTTCTTTCTAATATGCCATTTGGAAAAGTGAAGAAATTATTTTAATTACGAATTTTAGGTAACAAATATCAAAAATATATTGCAATTCAAAACTTGCAGTAATGTTAAAGCGGAAAATAACATAATGCGAGCTCTTAGTAAACCTAACATATTAATTTACGTTGCGGAGAAAAATAAATATTTTACTTTAAATGATATTTATAATTTTTAACCCAAAATAATTTGATAAAAATTTAAATAGTTACAATATGATTTAAAAAAACCTGTGTTATAAAGTTGTTCATTTATAACAGGGGTCTTCAAACTTTTTCACCCACGGAACCCTTAGTACTTGAAGGTGTTTTTATGGATATCCTAGGACTAGAAAGTGTTTTCGTGAAACCCCATACAAATACTTAGAAGAATATATCTCAAAATAATAATTAAAGTAGATCAACCTGTTATAGGAAATTTATGTAAAATCAATTAAAAAAAAGTGTTGCATTTATAATTAAAAAATTCGAAATCTAATTTTTTAATATAATTTACTCATTAATAATATTAATTTGTGATCCAAGTGTTACTTACTCATGCATTAAATTCAATGACCACTGGATTAGCTAGTCATGAGTGGGTCTAGTATCAAAATTCCTTAGGGTCTCTTTTCTGTGTGTGGATCCCTTAATATCTTACAATTTTTTTTTACTTTCACATGTTGGGGCCTATGTAACTTGAGGGTTCCATATCATCGATACAGTTAATATGGTGGTAGCTACACTCTCACTCTCTACCTCTCACGTCGAAAAAAATAGTTCACTTAAACAGAATGGTATCAAAATGTTTATAGCTGTGTGGGGGAAATACTGTGTATTTTGCTTGAATTTGCAACATATAATATAGGAGATGTTGCTTAAATTTGTATTTTAACATTGAATCTGATGACATGTAGCTTCCTCTTCTTCCTTATTAGGTGGTTCTCACCTTAAAGGTGTATTTTCCATTAGAAAACTATTAAGTTTTGCTAGACATTTTGTTAACTAACGAGAATAAATGTCGTGAAACCTGAGATAGTAAACAATAAAATACTCACAATCTGTTAGGCAAAGGGCGGCCGTTTATTATACACTTTATTCGAATTCAGCAAATCGTTTGGTACCCCAAGCCATGAACAGAGACGAGAGTTCTTTCCAGCTTCGATCGGGAGTGAGTCTCGTCCGTGCACGTGTTGTCCGTAAGTCCGCCGAAGTTGCAGTCAAAGTACTTATGCGGGAGGTGGGTTGAGTTGTCCAGGTAAGGAGTTTTACCCCAACTGACGTATAAAGGGCTGGGGATTCATCATCAGTGGCGGCGTTAGGCGACGTCGGCAACCGCCGACGGCCTCGCGCTTGAAGGGGCCTCGCAAAGTTTTTAATTATTTATAATTATTTAAATTAAATTAAAACTTTTAATTATAAAAAATTCTATTTGTGTAATTTTTGTCATCATTTGATTAGTAATAAATCTCGTTTACTCATATATTAGTTTAACTATAATTCTCGGCTTTTATGTAATTTAACGTTTTCTTGACTGGGAAAAAAGGCCTCGCGAACCCTAATTTCGCCGACGTCCACGCATGGTCTAGCGCCGCCACTGTTCATCTATATATATAAAGGAGAAAAGCGACTCACTGACTGACTGACTGACTAATCACGAAATCTCTGGAACTATTCAACCTACAGACTTGAAATTTGGTAGACATGTTCCTTTGATAGAGTAGACATCAGCTACGAAAGGATTTTTCGAAATTCGAAAGGCAAGGGGCGTTACGGGGGGTTAAGGGCTTTAATAATAATTGTTTCCATGTTTAAACTACTTGATGTACAATCTTGAAATTGGGTAAGCGGATTCCTTTCAGAGAGTAGAGATCCGCTACTAAATGAGTTTGCTGAAAATCGACACCCAAGTGGCATTGCAGGGGCTTAGGGGGCGTTATAGATAATTATTTCCATTTTTAAACTATTTGACGCACTGTCTTTAAATTTGATATACAGATTCCTTTCGTAGAATAATGATCAGTTACAAAACGGGTTTTGTGAAAACAGACTTCTAAGTGGCGTTGCGGGGGATTAAGGGGCGTAATAGATAAATATATCCGTTTTTAAACTACTTCACCTACCTGCTTGAAAATTGGTAGGTAAGTTTCTTTCCTGGAGTAAATATCCGCTACAAAATGGGTTTTGGGAAAATTGACCCCCAAAGGGTGTTGCGGGGGCGGGGGGGGTTTAAGGGGCGTTATAAATTCCTATTTTTAAGTTATTAGACGTACAGTCTGGAAACTTAGTAAGCAGATTCCTCTCATAGGGTAGAGATACGCTAAAAATGGGTTTCGTGAAAATTGCCCCCAAGTGGCATTGGGGGGTTATAAGTGGTTAAGGGGCGTTATAGATAATTATTTCCATTTTTAAACTATTAGATGCACAGTCTTTATATTTGATAAAGAGATTTCTTTCATAGAATAGAGATCATCTATAAGAAGGTTTTGCGAAAACAGAACTCTAAGTGGCGTTGCAGGGGAATAAGTGGCGTAAGAGATAAATATTTTCGTTTTTAAACTATTTGACCTACCTGCTTGAAAATTGGAAGGAATGTTTCTTTCATGGAGTAAATATCCGCTACAAAACGGGTTTGGAGAAAATTGATCCCCAAGGGGTGTTGCAAGGGCAGATATAAATAATTATTTCTTTTTTTAAACTATTAGACTCACAGTCTTGAAATTTGGTTAGCAGATTCCTCTCATAGGATAGAAATACACTGCAAAATGTGTTTTGTGAAAATCGACCCCTAGGTGGTGCTGCGGGGGTTCAAGGGGCGTTATTGATAATTTTTTTGCATTTTTAATTAATTGGACGCACAGTCTTCAAATTTTGCTAAGCAGATTCCTTTCATAGAGTGCAATTCCCCTACAAAATGGGTTTTGTGAAAACAGACCCAGAAGTGGCGTTGTGGGGGCTCAAGTGGCGTTATTGACAATTATCCCCATTTTTAAACTGTTAGACGTACAGTCTTGAAATTTTAATAAGCAGATTCCTTTCGTAAAGTAGAGAACCGCTACAAAATGGGTTTCGCGAATATCAACTACCAAGTTTAATTTCGGGAGATTAAGAGGCGTAATCGATAAATATTTCCATTTTTAAACTACTTGATCATCCTGCTTGAAAATTGGTAGGCATGTTCCTTTCATGAAATAGAGTTCCTCTAACAAAGAGTAAAATGAAAATTGACCCCCAAAGATGTTTGCGAGGGGTCAAGAGGAGTTACAGAAAAAAATTCCTGTTTTTAATTGTTAGACCCATATACTTGAAATTTGTTAAGCATGTTTCTTTTGTTGAATAGGGATCCACTAAGAATAAATTTTAAGCAAATCAAGTTCTGGGGGTTGCAGGGGGTTACTGGGACGTATTGACAAAAAAAAATTACTTTTTTCGAGCTACAAGGACTATAATAATGAAATTTGGTTTGCATTTTTCTTTTGTTGAATTGAAATCCGCTAAGAGCGGTAATTTTGGAAAACGGCTCTCAACGGGATTACGGGGATATTTATAGTAAAACTTTTGCTTTTTTCTGTTAGATTTAGACTTGAAATTTGGCTTGCATGTTCAATTTACGGAGTAGAGATCCACCGAAAATTGGTTTTGCGGGAATCCACTTGGTTTTTGAGTTACGAAAGAGCAAACATCATTCTATGCTTCAATTTTAGAGATTTTTAGAAAATACAAATTAGATGAGTTCTGCCCTTTTTTTTTTATCAATAGGTGACAGTTACAGGTATAAGTATATTTTTCAATTCAATCGAATTCTTAATGCTAGGACTTAGATATCAATAATTTATACATATATATAAGCAGTAAAAATTTATAAAACATCATGAAATACCCAGCGAAGCGGGCGGGTAACAGCTAGTCATATATATATAAGAAGATAAAACGTTTTAATATTCTTTTATTATATTATAATAAAAGTTTAAAAAGTATTGCAAAATAAAGATATTATAAAAAATAAAATCTTCTGTTTTAATGAATAGGATGAGATTTAGATACTTTTAATTATATAAATTTCATAAAGAACGCGATTCTATTTAGCATACATATTTATAAGTTTCTTCTCGATTTTCTTTTATTGTGACTCGTGGAACACAGTTTGGCCAGGAACACAGTTTGAAGACCACTGATTTAGAATAATCATTTATGTTACAAGCCCTCTTGTTGAGAAATGTGTCGTTTCTTTTCATTTAGAAACTAAAAAGTACGTGCAATCATTGATTAGCATTTTTAAGTTATTTTTTTTTAAATATTTTCTAAACCTTTATTTAATTTGCTGTACTTTTACTTTGTTTAAAAATTGATTAATTGCACGTGCCAATTGTTTATTATCTATGTTTGGAAAACTTTTGTATTTTCATGAATGGCAACTTTTTGTAATAGCGAAGAATGGAAATTGAGTCAGAATAATGCAGTAAGCTCGTATTCTTTATCTTAAGAAAACCACACAATTATTATTATTTAGAGGAGAAACGACTGAATGAAAAAAAATTCAGATAGATTCTCGACAATTTGAATTGTACAAATAACCTTGAAAGTGGTACTCATTATAATTGATAATATAATTTAACAATTTCGTTTTGTCGTTTAGTATCTGTAATCGGACTTTCTACTGTTATGTTCTTCTTTTGCTTCAAACTGCTACATTAATGTCGTACAGCTGCAAATATGCAAACTTAAATTATTCCTATGTATTTGATTTTTTGAAAAAATATTTTTTTTTTGAAGGATAACTGCTTTTGGCGCGTTTTGCTGAAGAGTGAACTTGAATGACACGTCACGCTCGGGAATGTAACGCTCATTCGGGTTTTTTCGTCTTTCGTCGAAAATCGTGTTTGGACAGGGTCGGTCAAGTTTCAATAGTCCGCTACATACACACCACTAAAAAGAAATCGAGTGACCAAAGGTGAGGTGTTTTCCCTGGGTTTTGAGTAATACTCAGTCTATCCTCATGTGTACTTATATAGTTAGTTTTTTGTTTCCCAAAAGATGAACAGTTGATACAAACTTCAAAAAAGTCAATCCCTAGGGAATTTAAAATAAATCTGATAATTTATGTAGAAGAGTATCAAGTTTTAATGTACATAGCGGGTTATTGCGTGCATAATATAAAATTCGAATGATCTGATTGCAGATATATATTTGTTGTAAATATAAAAAAAAAACTATTTCGATTCAGAAAATGTCGAAGGGACAAAATATTTGAGTCTTCTGGATAGAGCCTAGGAGGTTTAAAAATGCCCACAGATATTGTAATGAAAATCATTTCAACGCAACATTTTATTTCTTTATTGTTAATATTGAAAAGATTCGAGACAAAATTTCTTAAAGTTGGTTGACAATTAGCTTCTTGCTTTACAAGCATAACAGAAGCATATCTGGAATTACATGAATTGTGGAATGTCTTGCATTCGTTTCATTTATCTTCTATAAACTGCATAACACACCTGCATTTTCATATTTTTGAAAAAATATTCATTACATTCGAGAATATACATACTTAAATAATTATTCAAAATAGCCCAGTGAAGAAATCTTGATGGCGAAGGATAATCGAAAAATGAAGAAATTTAAGGCCAATTAAATTAATGCTTGCTTTTTATATTTAACTGTTTTATTTATTTAAATATTCAATTATTTATTCGTTTTTCATTCAGTGTGCATGTACTTCCTTATAATTAATTTTCTTAATACTATATAGAGAATGGATGTAGCATCAAATACTACAGAATCATTTGGGTTTAATCAGACATGTAACGGTAAAATTTATGCAGCGAAATTTAGAGCAGAAAGTGGACAAATAATTCTAATGGTTGCTATTTATATTTCACTAAATCAAAGTGTAGAGAAAATTATCGAATTCATTCCCAAAAAATTAGTTGCCTACACTGAAGCCGGATCGGCTCTGCTGAACAAATTACCTATGATTTTAAGTGGAGATTTTAATGTAGATTTTTTTTTCAAAAGACAAATAAAAAACATTAGTTTATTTTTCTTAAATCAAAATTCAATTTAATTATGTCAAATGATCCAAGTGAAAGCACAACTAAGTATTGAACAACGCTTGACAGAGGTTTTTTTTAGATATTTAAATAATTTTGAATCTATAAAGTATTTACAACTCAATTCAGCTATCATAAACCTACTGTTTCCTTCTTAGAATACAATTAATTCAAAAATATGATTGTATATTTTGCATAAAATATTACTTTAGGAGTACAGACATGTGAAAAAATAATGTATGACAATACTAATATCCCCTGGTTTTTTTATTCACTGAGCTAATGCCTGAACTAACATTACAAAATTTGAAGTTTCCACTTCTATCGTGTGGTCATAAGCACACACTTTTTATCTTGGCTTTTGAATGATTTACTGAAAAGCTTGTCAGGCAGCCATATGTATCATTAAAATCCATGTTATCATTTCGGAAATCGGCAAGGTTAGATTTGGAGTACATCCTCCAAATAATTAAAAATTTCTTTCTTCAATATATATATATAATTTATCTGTTAGAGAAAAACCGTGATAAAATTTTATTTTAGAAAATTAGATTGGCAATATATAAGATGTTTAACCTGAAATTTTTTTATAGTGGGCAGTTTTGACGTATTAATGCTTTATAGAATGAAATGTCAACTGTACTTGATCTGAAATCCTTGTGATTGCACTAGAGAGCCTTTAAGAAATTTTTTCAGGTCTTAGCTAATTATGAATGACGCCACGGATGTGTAGGGAAAATTTTCCGTGGTTTTTAAGTACAAGATATTTCCGTGAATCATTAAGTCGGAAACAAAACTTTTTCCCCGACATTGAAAAATGTATTCAAATTGACCATCACAACGACAAAAAGTGTTGCACAGTTTTTGGGGCCGGTATCGACAAAAAATATCTTATGTAGAGTGAAAAAGAAGAGAAAAGAAAAAAAAAATTCAAACCAGAAGGAAACGAAATATTTTCTGTGCCACAATCGATACTTTTTGACGACTTAAAGTTACCTGGACAAGCGGAAGGGACAAGGAGTGTAAAAAAAAGAAAAAAAAAAGGAAACTGAATCGTTTGCTGCACCCAACTGTTCCCCCTTCTGCACACAATACCACGCTCAAATTCTCCTTCCACTCTAATCCTAATCCTATCATCTTCGGTTGACGAACGGAACAGAATGATGTATCTTTTTCAGTGTTCTTTCAATGACCTCCCCCCTCCTTCTTTAGAATGAGGGGTGTCGATAGAACGAGACAGATTTCTACAAATTACCTTCAGACTGTCAGAACGCATTAGAACATACCCTTGCTTCTTTTTATCAAGCATACTGTCCCTTCTACTCCATTGAGGGTTGGATTGAGTTACTGGGTGTCGGTCAGGCATCGCATACCTATCCTTGGGATAACGTGTAACATAATGATATCTACTCGAATTATTTCATTGGATTAACGCCGGTGTAGTTAATTCTTCCGTTCATAGATTTAGATGAAGATTTTTATTATTGTATGTTCTTATGTTTATGTGTGAGAACCCGTTTTTCTTTTCTTAAAAAAATTGTAAAAATCTTATTTTAAGTTTGCTGATAAAAGTTCTATACAAATCTGAATACTACTTCAATACAATTTTTTTTTGTTAAATATAATTATGTCGACTGCAATGATGTTACTCATTTAGCACCACCCAGGGAGCATGTGTAGCTTTAGGAGTGCTGCGGACACAGGGACGTCTTAAGACTATTTGAGGTTTTGGGCCCAGAAGATTCTTAAGATCGTTTGAGGCCCTGATTCCCTATGCAAAACTAGGCTCTACCTGGAATCTTTAAAAATAGACAGAAAATAGCATGTTTTGTGTAATACTCGTACAGAACTGTAATTCGAAACAAATAAATGTACACTATTCACAATCTCACAAACCGACTGGACCGATGGCCACATTTGGACTAAACGAGTTGAATGATAGTTCATGGTATTAGACCTAGTCCTAGACACTGACAATGGTCTCCATATGGTATTACAATCTTTCCACTTTTGTCAGTTGAAATGCAGTTTGAAATTTCATGTTTTTCGGAGAATATGTACAGGAATAATATCTGACCATTAAAATTATTCGGATCATGATCTTATTAAGACTGAGTCGAGAACAAAACGCGAGACCCCCACGGAGGGTGAGGTCCAGTTGGCCCATGCCTTCAGACGTCCCTGGATACTGGGAAACTTGAGAGGGATATATGTTAAAAAGCCCAGAGGCTTATAATAGCTATACTAAAAATTAAAAATTTATTGCAAGAGGCTTGAGTTCCCAAACCCCATCATTGGTTTCTTTAGTTAAAGGTAACGCAGAAATTATGAAAATCGTTTTAATTTAAAACTGCTTAATTGGAGGCAGCGGGTGGGGTTGTTCATCGACTGTGCATCAGAACAGAACAGGAACTTTAAAAGAGAAGTACACAGAGAAAATGCACTCATATTAAAACAAATTATTGAGTTTTCCTCAAGCGTATATTTTTATCCCACTGTGGTTTAAAATGTTTGAAATCTTTTATAAAGAAATACTCCATTTTTTACCCTTTACCTAATACAATTAGGTATTAATTTAGCATTTTATATATAATAGAGAGGAAATATGGAGTATATTTTTAGTGAGGTAAAGAAACGAGCGAGGGAAAAGGAGAATGAAAAAAGCACGAGGGAAAAAAATTGATAAACTTAATCACATATGAATGGTAAAGTGTAAATTGTTGCTTGCCGTAAGATAGTGATGTTAGAATGCAATATTAGTGGGAACGCGCGAGCGCGTTTTTTTAATACCAGAAGAAAACGGCAATTTCGAGTTTATCCTTTGAGGCTATTTTTGCGTAATTTGAAGGAATAGGATTCAAAATCGGAACATTTCTCCTGTTAGATTCAGTGCGTGTACTTTCCAAAAAAAAAACTATCATTTACATATTTTTCTATAATCTCATAAAATTTAAAAATTCAAGAGAAAAAGAGAGAGTGAAAGATTTATGATAACTTTTTTGTTTATTTTTTATATTAATATCCCAAAAGCAAATAATGTTTAGAGAAAGAAAAAATTACTAGTTTTTTTTTCTTCATTTCAAATGCTAAGGTTTTATTTTTTTCTAATGTTCAAAATATCTTGGTGTTTTTTAAGCTACTGTTATTAAACCATATACCAAAAGTTGGCATGCACTATTAAATCAAATCAATACTTATTTCTCAAAATTAAAATTAAAATTAATTAAATTTTTTAAGGAATTTTTCTTTAGCGTTCATAAAAAAGGGTATTTTACGAATATCAACCATGTTATCTCAGAACCCATATCACTTTAGTTACGCATAGTTCGAAGTACCTGTAAATCACATTTCATGTGTGTAAGTTAGTTATTGTAGGAGGAGTAGCATTTTAAAATCACTTAATGAATTTTTAAATTTTTCTTTAAAAAACCAAATGGTTAGATTTTTATAATATTATTATAATTTATTATAGATTTTTATAATATTATATTTATGAGCATAAACACATATACATGGTAGGCAATCAAAAATTTGTGGAAATTACCTTATTTACTCGAATTTAAGTCGCACTATTTTTCCAGTGTTAATGCTACTGAAAACTGTGTGCGGCGTAGAGTCGAAGGGAAAATATTTGCTGGATGGGAAAAATTGAGTTTCCATCCTTTTCAAAAGAAAAACTGTAGCTGTCCATTCTGGCCACTTGGTTACGCGATGACTTATCCAATTTATCTCCGGTATTCAGTCTAGAGACGTAATTAGGATCTTTTTTCTTTTTTTGTATACCCTTTCTTTTAATTACCTAAATATCAAAGAGAGAGATATATATTCGTAATAGCATCATGTTCACTATGATGCAAGTATGAAAAAGGATGACTGATGGTTAGAGTAATTATAGGTTCATGTACAGTAAAACGTCGTTTATCCGAATCAATTGGGACCGTACACTGTTCGGATATACGATTGATCGGATAACCGAAAACCGAATGCCATCCATATAGTACATAAAACTGGACACTATACGAATATTGAAAATCATATGTGGGAAACGGGCTTGAAGAAAAAGCAAAATAGGTGCAAAATGTCTTAATTTTGCCTTTATTGTGGAAAATAATCAATTATTTTTCACTGAACCGCTGTACACCTTCGTTTTTCGCTGCAAGGTCTCTGATTCATCCGTTTCATCGTCGACAGGGTCGGATTCTTCTTACACGGACGTCACAATCTCGTCATCATTTAGCATTTGAAATCCATAGTCTTCAGCATCGCTCCACTTTCTCCCTTCGCGAAACGGTTCAATATTTCAAGTTTTGTCTCCATGTTCAAGACGTTGCGCTTCCGTTTTGAATTCGAAGCCATTGCAGTTCACAACTCAACAAAGGGCACGAATACACCCCCCTTGGAAACAAACTGATCTAATATTCCGCGTAGATGTTTACCAAATCACACAACTGAAATTCCCCAAATATCCTTCACATTGGGTTTTCCTGTCACTTTTGGCCTCACGTGAAACAACTGTTGAAAACGTATTCATATACAGTACATGTAGTTGACAACAAAACAAAAAAAACTGATTCGGATATTTGACTCTTCGGATAATAAATGTTCACATAAACGACGTTCTACTGTATGTATTTGAAAGTTTTTAATACTCGTAAAAATGGCGTAACGTACACCCCCGCATCGTGTGCGGGGGCCTAAAGTTTGACTAATGCCAAGAAAGGCTTGGGGTCCAAAACCTGACTTTACAGGCCCTAATATTCTCCGTTACGTCACTGCTGGTAAAATAAATTATATATATATATAATTATTAACTTCTTATTAATTCTCATTAAAAAATTAAGTTTCTAAAGTATAGGATATTGATGAACCTTTTACACATTTTTTAAATTTTTCTCAAAAACTTGTAGAGAATTGGAACAGCGTCTTAGAATCGATGTCGGCTTAGATTCGAGTAAAAACGGTATTAAATCAAAGATGTTCTTATAAAACGTAATAATGTCCTCATAAATTAATTCTTTTTTATTCGCTACGAACTAAAACCAAATCTGCCACAAGTTTTCCGAAACACTCAATCGCTGTTTTCGCTTTCGTGGGAATATTTAGGCAATGAGTCTCCAAATCCTAATAAAAAAACAAAAACAATTGCTTAAAAAAAAGTCTCGACACGGGACAAGACCACCCAGAGAGGAACGCGTCGTCACTCGGTCGCGTCATTCAACGTCGTGTGCTACAATCCTCACTTATTCCTCCTCCTCTCTCTCGCCTCTACAATAAAAACCCCAGCCATTTTTATGACTATTTAGGCTTCCGTTAACTCATATCTCTACTCAAGAGAGTCGGCTGTGACTTTTCAGGGAATAGGAATGCCTAGAGGTGTGGCAAGGGACTCTTTCGGGGAGGGGGGAACTTCATCACCTGGCTTGTAATCATCCTGATCGGTATGTGTCACATTGTTACTGAAAAGATTTATTGAGCACAAAAGGGTTTAGCAAAGTGTTATCGTTCGAAAATAAACTGTCTCTGCTTAAGTCTGTGTTCGGTTTATTAGGTAGCAAGTAAACAAATGACAGGCAAAAAAAAGGATGGTGAAGCTTTGAAAAGAATTTTTCGAATTCAGATCAGTGATTTTCAATGCACACATTAGTCATGCCTTTTTTATCCAATAGCAGGGGCTTGCAATCATTTTGGCTCGGGGGCCACATTGTGGAGGAGAAGAATTTTGGAGGGAGCTCCTTTTTAAAAGGATTGTAGGCATCTCAGAAAAGGTATCAGTTGTACCATAAAATCAATACATATAAGTTAAATAAAATAATGATAGTTTTACTACATTTGTTTATTGTGCTAAGCAGTTGCATAATCATTTTAATAAAACAAATATACCCAGTAGCTCACACAAAATTTTTTCAAGGGGGGTTCATGGTCGAAAGTCCCCCAACTCGTATCATACCTTAAGAAAACCCCAATTAATTCTCCTGATTTTGTCGATTTTGTTAACAAAAAACAGTAAAAAAAATAAATTATTGAATTAATAATTAGCATTAATTAATAAAATAAATTGTTAATTACAAGTACTTGATTAAATTTTACGTTATATATGTACAGGATTATCATCAATTGAAAAAATCTCAAGGGCTTTGAGGGGTGTCTGAACTTCTAGGACATCCCCCCCTTGTGTGTGCCACTGAATATGCCCTATCAGAATTTTCTACAATTTTTTCTTAAATCAGGAGTGAGATTAATCGTTGGAATTTCACAGTCTGAAAGTCAATTTTTGCCAACTTGAATTTTGCTTTCGTACTGCGAAAACATGACGACTTTATGCCGTGACAGATTTAACGTGCAACAGACCCTCTACGTTAGAAGTCTCAAACTCGTGGCCCACAACGAGCATTTTTGCGTTTAGGCCAGTATATTGGCACACAATAGTATATAATACTGAACCCAGAGGAGCAACAGCCCGTGAGGGCCAAGGCCTACTGTACCTGTCTCAGATAACAAGACCTTAGGCGCGACATGTGCAGATGTTTCGATGAAGTGGTCAGTCTGACGTGAAAGGACGTTGAAGGAATGAAAGGCTAAGTCGATCTTGCCCAGAGCGGGATTTAAACTCCGGACCTGTGGCGTAGAAGATATCTAATGTCAGGACGTAAATATTAAATTTTCTTGTTCTTTTATATGTTTATTATAATGTATTATTCGAAATAAATCTACATTTGTATGAATATTAATTTTCTTTGCTGCCCACCTTAAGTTAAGCTTTGCTTATTTGGTCCAAGTCAGCCTTTGAATTGGACACCCTTGCTCTGTGGAGTAGACTCCGAATTAGAAGAGGCGACTGATAACGTCGGCTAATCACATATCCTACGTTATAAACACATTAATTCTGTGCCTGCTGGGTGTATGGCGTTCAGGGATTACCATATTTCTTATTAAACTCATTTTTATCCGAAAAATGTAATGCAATCATTTTTAATACATTTACGAATTGTTTATTATAAATAAAATGCGATTATTCTTTGCTTCGCTGGTATTTATTTTTTCTTCACTCTCATATTTTATATCTATGTAGTGCAGTGATTCCCAAAGTGGTCTACATAGACCACCAGGGGGTTATGACGACTTGCAAGAGGTCTACGTCAGTGAAAAAAATAATTTAGGGGTCCATGAGGTGTAAATGGGGGGTCTACGATAGAGGCTGTCATTAAACCACACCGTGATTTTAATTTTTAAAGAAAATGTAATCAAGGGGAAACCAGATTTTATTCATTTAACAGATTTATGTACTAAATGTAATAAGGTTAATTTGCACAATTACAAGGTGACAGCACATATTTAATTAAGATCAATGACCATCATTTCACAGCTCTTCTTGCCAGAATTAAGCTAAAGGAGTATAATATTGGACGTCTTAAATTTTCACATTTTCTCATTTTGTCACAGTCATTCTGCAAGGATAATGTTTTTTGAACCTACCTTCATTTAAATGGCCTCTCTTCAGATTTTAAATATAGATTTAAGAATGCTTTGACTATGGTAGACAAAAAAAAGAAGACTGGACCGAAGAAATTTAAGGTTAAACTCGACAAGATTGATGCCAAATGTTGAAAATTTGTTATTGAAGCGCCAGATTCATTTTGTTTGTTGCTCAATTATTTAATCTATTGTTAAATTTAAATTTAAAATTAATTAACATGTTTTTCCTAAGTTTTAAACACTATACCTCACTACAGTTAAAATTTTTGATCTTTTAGTTGCTAGCTCTGTAAAAGCTGTCAAAAAGACATTTGGGTTGAACATTGTGCAAAAATTTAATATTAGGTAAGCAGGGTCTACCCAAAGTCGAAAAATATATGGCAAGGGGTTTATGAGTCAGAAAAGTTTGGGAACCTCTGATGTTTATATTCTATCTCTGTCAGTAAGACATTTCTACATACGATCTTCTCAAAAACATGTTATTTCTTAATTGTTTCGAACAGGTTTTATGTTAACGGCGTTATACCATATAATGTGATTTATAATCCACATGTCCTCCGTCTTCTTCACTTCATGTAGTATATAATCGAGAATATAAGATGTAATTGTATTCCAGGAATCCACGGAATAGCATTAGAGAAAAATACATATTTATGTATTAGGTAGATTTTTAGATTTTTTGTGTGTTGGGTAAATTAAGTATTTCGAATTTCTAAGTGAATGCATAAAACTGCACAGTGGCGCCTCGGGTCCGAACCCTCCTTCCCCATAGCCCTTGATTTTTTTTCGATTGATATATCCTATGTATATAGTACGTAAAATTTATTTAAGTAGTTGTTATTAACAGCTAATTTTATTAATTAATACTAATTACTTATTCAATAATTACTATTAATTATTAAGTAATTAATTTTTTTACTGTTTCAAACCAACGTTGCACTTGTCAATCGTTAACGGTATTCTCTCCAAATGTCTGCTTTATATTGTGTGCAGCTTTTGCAATATTATTACCAAGTTTATGCTATTTAAAAAAATATTACACGAGCATTGGTTGAATTCAGATCCTTACGAAATTCAAATTGTAATAACGGATGGTTCCTGCTTTTATCTGAACCCCCTTGTCTACCTGTAAACCCGACTAGAGGTGTGGGAGAACTGAATGATCCCACAGACATGATTTCAATCTAATCAATTTATTAATTCCAAATATCAATCAGACACAAAACAAATATAATTAAGGTAGATGATATATAGTAGAGCTCGGAGGTGAGATTCTATAACACTACTACTACAGACTCTCAACTGAATCTAAGATAGCTTAAATATGCTCAAATATAACTACGTCGCACACTAATAAGCTAACTTCTACTTAATTAAGCTCCCAATACCCGTACTGTTTATGCATCAGACCCTACACTAGAAACTTGCAGGTGCTCTCTTCGGTTTGTTCAATGTCGTTGGCTCCACGCTCTGTAATCTCTAACTAATTCCACTCCTTTTTAATCTTTAACTAATAACTAACTCGCAGAATTTATGTTAACTCCTTCTTGCCAACTCCAACGTGTCAACTCACGAACCCGCGAAAACAGAATTTATATAATATTCTTCATTTACATAATCACGTTTCCTTACTCGATGAAAGTTGGTTGAAATAAAAATTTTCTTTAAGGAGTCATGATAGGATTAGTAGAACCACGTATAGATCCGTCACAAAATTAAATAACAAATTGGAACACTTTTGAGAAAATCTTCTTTACTGAAATGTGACTCTGGCAATAGACAATACGTCGTGAACGGGGTTAGGCCAAAAACAAAAGCATAACGAAAACAGGAACACAAAAAAACGTATCTCATGTAAATAAAATCTGCCTTTTAATATATACCAACCTAATATTTAAGAAATAAAGGGTCGAATAAATTGTATTTTAAATAATTTAATACTATAGTATTGTGTTTAATTTTATCAAAGATCCAATTTTATTGATTATAGTATTTATTAGTGCATTAAAAAGAGGTATTTCACAAATAGTTTTGTGATCCCCTTGTACATATATAGAAGAATAGAAATTACATTATTTTTCAACCAAAATTATTATAAAATATTTCATTTATTGAAATATAATAATTTGCATGGGGAAAATTGTGTTATCCTTTTTTTGTTGTTGTTAATTCTGTTGATTACATCTTTAGCATCTTTTTCAGTTCTCATTTTCTTACTCGTATATAGCATGATAATTGTAATTCATTTCAAATTTCTTATTTTTAATTCATCAACAATAAAAGGGAAAAAAACTTTAGTTCAATACCATTTCCTAAGTATGGAAACCACAATTCTAGTGATTTTTCCCCCTTCATCCTAAATCACACGGCAATCAATTATATGCATTTTTTCTTTTTTAAATAAACTTATTAAGAGCCATGGTGTCATGAGCCATCTATGCTTATCCTGGGAAACAAAACCTCTGCTACTTCCAGATCCATGGCTGGGGCTTATCAAGTCCCCCCCCCCACCCCTCCTTCTCACTCATCTTACTAGAGGGCGGCGAGTAAAAGTAAATCTCTGGTAAAATAAACACAATACTTCCCCTCCTCTCTATCTCTTCTTTCTGTGAAGGCGGCGGAGCTTAAAACTGCCGAATGAAAGCTTCAAGGGCGGAAGATATCCTTCAACCCTCCTCTCCCTCTTTTCCCTTCCTTTTCTTTATAAAAAGTTCTGGAATGTGTTCGACATTTACACTTTGACTGATCCTTTTCATAAATGCAAAAGAGCTGCAAAATTTGACGTTATAAAATTAGAAATCATGAGAGGAGATATAGATAGATTACTATTATTTTGCATCTCAGAATGAGAAACCCTCAGTAATATTTGAAAGTTATGTCGAAGTTTTTTTTTTTGAAGCCACCGATGGATTTCTGTTCTAGTTATAAAAATACCTACTACCTTCTTAAATATCTGTTTTCACCAGTGGCGCACACAAGGGGGGGGGGAGTGTCCTAGTGGTCCGGATAACCCCAAAGCCCTTAATTTTTTTTCCGATTTATAACGTAAAATTTAATTAAGTACTTGTAAAGAACAATGTATTTTATTAATTAATGCTAATTATTAATTCAACAATTTATTTTTTACTCTTTTTTGTTAACAAAATTGACAAAATTAGAAGAATCAATTGGTGTTGTCTTGAGGTATGATACGAATTGGGGGACATTCGGCCATGCCCCCTCCTTGAAAATTTTTTGTGTGCGCTACTGGTTTTCAAAAACAATGAACCCATAGATATAGACAATAATGGGCATTACCGCCCCCCCCCTGGTCTTAATATCTGAGAAATGTAATGTTGTCTTTTCGGATTAATGACGTCGCTAACTAGAAGTGTACGCGTAGTGTACGCAAAGGCTATACATACCATTACACCAGTTGCATAGATCGTATGATTCTATCCAGTGGCGCACACAGGAAATATTTGATGGGGGAAGGGAGTCTACGTTAGAAAGTTCATTCTTCTCGTATCATGCTCCAATACGCTGTCCAACATATTCTTTTGATTTTGTCAGTTTTCGGGCACAAAAAACAGTACAAAATAAATTATTGAATGAATAATTAGCATTAATCAATAAATTAATTATTAATAACAGATATTTAATTAAATTTTACGTACTATATGCATAGGATTATAATCAATCGAGAAAAAAAATCAAAGGCTTTGGGGGGTGTCCGGATCTCAAGACCCCTCCCTCCTTATGTGCGCCACTGATGCTATCGAATACAAACACACAGGCTGTTGTTCTCTTACTCAATTTCTCCAGACACTGATATGTCCACGATGAACCGGTACTCTTCTAGAAAAACGACGGATGCGATGCTACTCTTAAATCCAGTTTTGTCATTGGGAGTATATAGGTGTACCGTTGCCACCTCACAGCTCTTTGCTGCAGTGTCAAGGAAAGCCACAAACAATGATTGCCGTGCAAACAATCTGTACTGCTGCAAACGGGGTCGCACCGTCCGTTCGGATACATGTTATGTGGCAAACAAGCTCATTTCCTGTCTCAAAGTCCATGATATGGCTGCACAATCTTTCAAAATCTACCTAACAACGTGTGAATTTTCTTAATCCTTATTTTCCCGAAACCGTTGACATCCTGCACGGTATTCGGTATGACCCTCCTGAATCAATCGATTCCATATTCGCAGGGCAGTCATTAGATTCCGATCAATGTAAGTAGCAATAGGCTGCAATTCTAACGGTATCGAATTCCTACACCTACTAGTAACCGTTTCTACTTATTATATGAGGCATTATGCACTATTTTGCCACATCCAAACAACAAGGAAAGTTATGTAGAGGGTCAGTAGCGCACGCAAAAACTTTTCAAGGAGGAGGAGGGGGGGGGGGTCCATGGTCGAAAGTCACCCAACTCGTATCATAGCTCATGGCAATACCAATTGATTCTTCTGATTTCATCAATTTTGTCAACAAAAACAGTAAAAAATAAATTATTGAATTAATAATTAGCATTAATTAATTAATAAAATAAATTATTTTTTCAAGTACTTAATAAAATTTATATATATATATATATATATATAATATATATATATAATATATATATATAATATATATATATATATATATATATATATATATATATATATATATATATATATCTTACACTATTAAAATTCGAAGGTAAACAAACGTATCTATGTATCTATGTGCGTCTATCTTCTCACGAACAGCACCACGCAGAAAGTCGCGGAAGGTACCAAAAGATCGGGAATTTTCCGGGGAAGCCGTATTGCCTATTTATATTCCGATATTGTAATTAGTTAAAAAGATATTAATTAAAAACCTTAAAACGCCGAATTATTTTACTCCTGCCGGTTGCTTACTTGGCGGAACTTCCCTTCCGTTTCGGCCGAGCGGTCATCTTACGTTTTCCACCATATTAAAATTGTCATCCGATTTTCGGTGTCGAAATTAGACAAAAAATAATTACAGAATCGGAAAGATCATTTATTTCGCCACGACACGGTGTAATTTTTTTTGTAAAATAACGATATTTTCTATTTTTTTCGAATTTTTTAAAATAGTGTTAAAACTGATGCGTTTTTATGAAAATTATTTCTAAATCGTTGGGTATGAATTACTTTTCGTGTTATTAAATCGATATTCTACACTAATTAACTTCAAGCCTTTCTCTTTTAGATCCATTCATTTAAAAAATAAAATTCCCAAAACTTTTTTTTTATAGAATTTTTAAAAAGTAGTCTTAATTTTTACTTCACATTGAATAACTTCGTCATTTATGAAGGTAATCTCACAAAACCTTTTTTCCGTGCGTACAGTAATATTATCCGTAACATATACGAAGATTGAAAAAATTGCTTCAAAATTACGGATCCCCTCAATTAAAAATTAAATTCAATTTGAACCGACCATTCATTATTATTGCCTATTTTCTGTTCTGTTACTAACCTGCGTGGCGTGATTGGCTAACGCGCCGCTTTCGCGAAGTATCTTAATTCTTTCTTATGTCTAGGTTCGAATCTAGCGAATTTCATTTTGTTCGTTTCTGCTTATTTTTCCCACGTAAATTAATTTTACTGATAAATACTTATTTTAACATGATCCTCTGTTATTTTAATGTACTTTTCATTTTTTTTTTTTTTTTTTTTTGCCTTAAAAAAGGTTTTTTTCTGATTTTTAATCATTCAAAGTAATTTCTATCTTTTTCAACAATTCCTAACAAGAAGCTTTCATTTCTGTTTATTTTTCCCACGTAATTTTTCAGTGCTGCCATTATTTAAGCAAACGGAATGTCACAATTAATTGCTAAATGAATATTTTTAATCAATTTTAATGTAAAAATATTAATAAGTTATAGTTTTGTATTTTATAAATATCGATGAATTTAAAAGAAAATGATTTTTAAAAAGTTCATTGATATTTAGAAACAGTGATTAAAAAAGTAAAATGCCGAAAACTGTATGTCACAATTAATTGCTAAATGAGCATTTTTAATCAATTTTATTAAAAATAATTAATAAGTTAGTTTTGTATAATATAATTTTTTCCGCAGATACGTGTTTAAATAATTTTAACACAGAGTGGAATGAAAAACTATAAAATTAAAATTAAAAAAATTAAATGTTTTTATCAAATAGTATTCTTTTTTTTTTTAATGTTTTTTTCAGTGAATGTTAGCATATAACTAGGTTTTCCCCCCAAAGTGGATTTTTAACACTTATATATGTTTAATTAAACATCCAAATGTTTCAAGAGCTATCTGTAGAATTTTTTTTATTAGTATTTATTGATAATGGATTTAAATTAATATATTTTTTTAAAATTAAAATGCACTCAATGCATTTCTGAGATTCATTTAAAATATTTATCAGTATCGAAATTTTTGTTCTCTTTCATAAAACTTATAGTTTACTTTAAAATAATGCGTAATTGCATGAAACTTCCCCCCCCCCCCCGTGTCAAATATTTCATAAAATTCTCACAATTTTACTTCAAGAATTAAAATAGTAGTGAAATTTTGTAATTTGAAAAATTTATACTTTCTGTTCTTTTTTCAGCATACAACTATTTTTAAAAATGCTACAGTTTCGTTTCCGGGAAAAAACTAAAAAAATTTAATGTTTTTATCAGATAGTATTATTTTCTTTTTGAATGATTTTTTTCAGTGAATGTGTACTTATAACTAGGTTTTTTACATAGTGTTTTTCTTAGCAGTTACAAATGTTTAATCAAACATCCAAACGTTTCAAGAGCTATCTGTAGAATTTTTTTATTATTATTTACAGATAATGTGGATTTAAATTAATATATTTTTTAAAATCAAATGAATATTTCTATTATTTCCTTATTAAATTAATTATTTGTTAATAAAAAGTATATCGCCTATTATTTTGGATAAAAATACGTTCTAGAGCCTGGAATAAATATTTGTCCTCAGTGCCAGCCTAGCGGTAGCTAGACCTTCTACTTCAGTTACACAGTATACCTAAGTAAATAAAGTGAGAATGATAGGTTCGCCTAAGCTAAAACTAGCTTCGGCGGTCAGGAGGTGGTCTGGGGAGGTGGAACATAGTTTCCGTAAACGGAAAACAGCTTTTGCGTTTCGTTCTTCAATCCGAAAAGGGGGTTTTCGTTACGTTTAACAGCATGGGGGGGGGGTGGAATTCTTAGAAATCAGGTAGTATCTTCGTTGCGCTATGAGGCAAACGGTACATGAGGTGAGGCTGGTTCATGAAGTTAGATTGAGAGCTAATCGTTGGGTTGTCATGATTGCAGAATGGAAAGTTGCAGAATGGAAAGTCGAGGAAACATTCGCTATTAGGGTGTGGATGGGTTCAACACAAAGTTCTTCGTGGAGAACAGATCTTGGGATGTACCTGTTTATTATGAAGTCTTTGAATATCATTTAATTGTGTGTTACTGGCAGATCCCCAAATGGGCATGTATACGTTAAGATGGGGCGAAGATAGGTTTTGTAAATAAATATCTGGTTATTTAAAGAGAGCTTGGATTTCCTTCCAATCAGTACGTTCTAGAGACATTTTTAAGCTAACTGTAAGTAGCGATTGATTGATTAATGAAAACCTGAAAATTATTTTATTATTTTAGATTCCTAAAAATTATCTATTATTAAAAAATGATGACTTTTTTTTTACTCAAGCATCAAAATAGTTTTCTTTTATTGTTTAAATTTATTATTTTTTTACTAAAGCAATATTGTTTTCGACATGTCATGAATAGAAACTTGAAGATAAACCTTATATCTGAGAGGAGAGTCAGGGGGAAAATAGATCTACACTCAAATAAGCCACTGTAACACAATGCAGTAGAAAGAGAACTGAAACATGTTTGACATTAGTAAGATCTGGAAGATATTTTTTTTTTCGAAAAAGGGAATTGTAGTGACGTTTATATAAAGGAATCACACACATACCAGGAACTTTGATAAAGGAAGGTGAATTTCCATGGCAGTATGTTATGCATTCGAAACAAATTTTAATAAAACACTCAAAATACTTAAAACAGTCATTTAATAATTTCTTCTTTTATAAAGATAATTGCATGAAACATTTTTCCCGTGTGTCGAATATTTCAAAAAATCCTCACAATTTTACTTCAATATTTAAAATAGTAGTGAAATTTGAAAAATTTCTACTTTTCTGTCTTTTTTCAACATACAACTATCTTTAAAAAGGCTATATTTTCGTTTCCGGGGACAAAAAATTGCAACGAAAGAACTGAAAACTGAGTGAGTGATTTTTTAATTCGCACTGTTTGCCTAT
This sequence comes from Trichonephila clavata, assembly GCA_019973975.1. Lineage (NCBI taxonomy): Eukaryota > Metazoa > Arthropoda > Arachnida > Araneae > Nephilidae > Trichonephila > Trichonephila clavata. Next base: position 17,069 of record BMAO01020030.1, on the reverse strand, counting down.
TCCAGGGTTATTGGCGATGGACCTCGAAATTTTCAACCATGGTCAAGTGACGAGGACGACACCTGCGCTTTCACAAATCTCTAATAATTAGAACACCACACCAACGCAAGAACAAATTTCGAAAAAGGGAGTTTTAATGACATAGTTAAAGAAATCACTCACATCGCGCACATAAGAGCTATCGGCCTGAGGGAAACACGAAATTTCCATGGGGATGAAGTTATTCACTCGGTAAAAGTCCGTGCAACGCCGGGCTAAGCGGAGAGGAAAGAAACAAAGAAATCAAAGTAATTTCGAAAAATAATATTGGTAGTGTTGAATTTGTGAAGAGAAGGGAAAATGTTAAGCGACAAAGCCATGACACGCACTCACGGGTCATGCACTCACATCGTACGCGTCAAAACCACACAAAAGTGTTGGCGTCAGAAAAAAATGGAGGAAATTTACATGGGGGGATTAAGTTATACCCTCGGTATAAGCCCGTGCAACGCCGGGCCATGAAAGCTAGTATATATATATATAGTAACATAAAATGAAAGAAATACATGGCATAATAAAATTGATAATACAAAATAATATCACTAACAAAGCCAGAAGATCCAAACCAGATTTCAAGAAACATACTTTAAAAATGATGGAAGAGTCTATTATAGAATAATTAACTAAGCGTATGTATAACATAGAACAGAATTAGAGCTTTAAAATGTAAGAAGCCAAAAGAGTCAATAGACTAAAATGAAGATCTGTTATGATTTCTAAAGCTGTTGCTGAATTAGGACCAGCAAATTAGGGTTAAATATATTTTATGGATCCACCTTCCCCTGTTCAGCAGAAATTTTATACATAACAGGAAAATATAAAAATATTGAAAAGTTAGGCCTAACACCAACCACGTGTAATTTGCAACCAAAAGAAAAATAAAATAAAAATAATAGAAAATATGAAAGGAAATGAATCCTAACAAAATACAAATAAAAATAATTTTGAAAAGGAATAATGAAGCAAAAACTTACATGAAAAAATGCATATAACCAGACAGCGGGAAAAAACTGTACGCACAAGAACCATACACTAAATGATAGTTAAAAATGACGTGTTATAGATTGGTAAAACCAGATGTAAAAATTAGTGGCGCCACCTGGATAGTTTATTTGTAGTTGTTAAACAAAGCAAAAAAAAAATTGAAAATAATAAAAAACAGAAGGAGAAAAAAACAAAGAATAATACTTAAACTTTGAAAAGGGGAATTAGAGAGATATTTTAGAAATATATTTAAAAATGAATCATTATCTGTGACTAAATCGTTATTTCTCTTTATAAAATTTAAGATGATATTTCTAAAAATAGAATGATGTAGGTTACTTCCCCAAAAAGGCATTTTAATAATGTTAAAATCAAAAGAGTCTCTTTTATCAAAAATATTACTAATTCGTATATTATTCTTAACTATTAATTGTAAGTCTAAAAAGTTTGCAGAGTCATTATTATAATTGATTTTTAATAATTTCAGATATTGTGGATAATAATTAAAACTAGGAACAAAATTTACCATATTACTAAAGATGATTAAGTCATCTATGTATCTAAAAAAGTAACAAGAATCGAAACTAATGTTATCATATTCATAAAAGTGCAGATAAATATTGGCTAAACAGTTACCCGTAGGTCCTCCTTGTGGAAGACCTTTAATTTGCTGATAATAAGAGTTATTGTGAAAAATATAATTTTCATATAGTACTAGATGTATAATTGAAAGATATTTATCATATTTAATTAGTTTATTCAAAGAATATTTGTTATAGGCTATTTTGAGAATTTTAACCATATCCCCAATATCTATGGAATTAAATAAATCTTCAAAGTCATAGGTGTGAATGGAAATAATTTTTTTATCTTGCATGTATTTAATGATATCCAAGCTATTCTTAACTATAATCGAATTATCAATATTGTCTAATGTGGATTGAATAACCTTTTGTAACTTTCTACCCGGAAGTGTAATATAAGTTTTAAAGCCGTTTGTTATAGTCCTAAATTTAATAGGATTTTTATGAAATTTTATGAAATTTAAATCTAAATCCATTATATGGAAAAGGTAACTTACCCAAAAATTGCATACTGAAATGCAGAGCCCGCGCTAAATCTGAGTACAATAAACAAGTTATTGCCAGATTCTGGACCCAAATACAATTTCAAAACAAAGTAAAGGCTGAAAAATAGCACTTAGCAAAATTATGAAAAGAATAGAAATAATAAAATAAGAAATGTAAACATACTACAATTATCTTAGAGACTCTTAATATGGTTTAAAAGTTATAATAAATTCTAAAAAAGTAATTTTATCTAAAACTAGAAACTGGGGGTATTTAAAACTATCTAGGAAGAATAATAAATCTATAATATAAACCTTTTAAATTTATGGAAATTTAATCCTTACTATTTAGAATATCATTATTTAAATATCTATTAATAAAATTAATTGGGTAGTTTTGAATTAAACAGTATTTAGTAAAATGTTTATAATTTTTTATTTTTCTGATTTATTAGAAACTAGAAGTTTATTGCGTAGTGTGTAATTAAGAACAATATTTCTGAATATAGATACATGCACATTACTCTCCCAATGCGGTACTTTTATAATATTGAAATTAAAGTCTTCTCGTTTATCATAAATATTAGTAACTATTTTATAATCTTTTAATTTAATTTCTATATCAAGAAAATTTTTGCTTCGCAACTGTTACTATTTGTCTGTATTAAATTAAGATATTGTGGATAAAAATTAATATTAGGTATAAAGTTGTCTTGCTTGCCAAAAATGATTATATCATCTATATAACGAAAAAAATAAAATTCTAAGTTGTCTGTGAAACTATTTTCAAAATAATGTAAATATAAATTGGCAAGACAGTTGCTAGCTGGGCCACCTTGTGGTAGACCCTTAATCTGTTGATAATAATTACCATTATGATAAACATAATTCTCTTTTAGAACTAACCTAAGTAGAGAACCAAATCTATCATATTTTACATTTTTAAACAAATTATCTTTATGTAATTTTACTAGTGTTTTTATCATATCATCAATATTAATTGAGTTAAAAAGATCTTCAAAATCTAAACTAAATACTGAAAATATTTTTTTATCTTTAATTTGTGCAATAAGTTCTGTACTATTTTTAAGAATGGCTGAAGTTTTTAGATTATTTATTGTATCTTGTAACATTTCATGTAGAATTTTGCCTGATTTGCTGATATATGTATTAAAACCATTAGTAACTGTTCTAAACTTTACTGGATTTTTATGAAATTTAGGAGTAAGAAATACATGTGGAAATTTAAAATTATTATTAATTGTTTATGAAAAGCCAAAATTCGATTATTTATTTCTCTATCAGAAAGTGATGACCTAATAAAAGCTGTATTATTTTCAAAATGTTTGTTGAGCATTAAACTATAATAGTATTTACAAATGAAGGCAAAATTTCCAGGCACTTTATCAATATAAACTATAATAAATTTATTTTGTAATTTTTTAATCTGATTTTTAATATTATTAAAAAAGATGTTATTATCTGTACTAAAGTTATATTTATTAATTTGTTGTGTAATGTTACATTTAAACTCTGTGAATGCCTCTATAGGCATACTATATTTAATAGCAATTTTGTAAATGAATTGCTCAATATCATTATATAACTGATTTTTGATAATTTTATTATTATTGGATATCATAAGTCTAAAACCAGTACCTTTATTCATTATATCTCTAAGATTATTGTCTTTTACAATATTGAGATCACCAGTAATAACATGCTGGTGATAGTTATCTTTGAATTCTTTAAATTCATTACAATAACATATTAAATTTTCTTGCTTGATAGGTGCATTATAGTTAAAAATTGATCTACCTATTTTTTTATTATATTTAAAAGCCTTTTTAATAGTGATATTTTGAATTGGGAAAGTTGACATGTGTTTTTTAAAAATGCTAGAAAAATTAATATTATCAAAAGATTTATTCATATATAATAATGTACAATATTCTGTTTGATATTTTTTATTTACATTGACTTTTATTTTATGTTTATGCTTCAGAAATTTGAGAATGTCTCTTATGATATGTATAGCATGACTATCTATAAATTTATCTGAATTTAGTATATTATCCGTAATACATATTTCTGTCTTACTTAATCCAAACATGAAAGATTTAATGTGCTTTATATTAAAATTGTTCTCGAAACTATTACATATATCGCTAATACCTTTTGAAATAACACATTTTCGTCTCTGCTTAACCTTTTAGTCCTATTTCCTCTAGTTTTTCTTTTATTAGTCTTTTTGATTTCTTTACTGCAATAATAATCTTGAGAATTTTGTTTAATAGCATTAAGAATATTTTTTCCTAGATATAATACATTTAGTCCATAAGGATAAATTGTATTATAATACTTAATGTAGAAATTTTCCCACCATAGTCTATCTTTAACATTAGGGACTACTTTAATAATATTGAGCACAACATTTTCAAAACCATGTGTATGGAAGTGTCTAATTTCTATTTTATTTGAATTTTTTATACTATTAAAGTTTTTAGTATCTGATCTATGTTGATTATAATTCTAATATTAATTTTATTACTAGTCTGTCCAATATATTTAAAATGACATAGTTTACATGTCAATGAGTTTGGGGTGTCGTTTTCCCTCTTGCATTGTTCAATTCCGCTTAATGTTCCAGCTTTTTCATCCTTTCATGCGAATCTGACGTTTGTATCTCTTTCATTCCTGGTAGTGTAACTGGTCAGCAGTATACACACACACATAGATTTAATTATCTTTTCCTTTGATGAAATAATACTTACTTAAAGGATTAATACAACTGTTCTGTACTAGAAATCAAGCTCCTTTTTTCCTTTTTTTTGAATCTTAATAACTTCCTTAAATTTCAATGAAATGGTACATTTTTTTGGGGGGGGGGGGTTGGGATAGTACATAATCTTTACTTCAATAAGGTAATTTTGAATATTTATAAAAATTTACTCAACAGTAAAGAGGGTTTTTTTTTTTGCATCATTTATAGATAAATTAATTTACGCACCAATCCCTAGAAAGTTATTCCCACAAAACATATAATTTTTATTTCAAAAAAAAAAAATGCTTAGAAAAATAATTAAACTAAAAATATTTCTCCTTTAATGTGTTTTAATATGTTCATGCTGCTGGAAATATATCAAAGTATAAAAGAAATAAAATAATTACAGTACCAATTATGTAAAATAAAACAATTGTGTAACTGGGCAGTTTTCGTGAGATAATCTTAAATGGTTTTTAAGATAGCTTAAGCAAAACGATGAACAATCACACATTGAAAAAAGGCTCTTAAGGTTTTTTGTACAATGAAATTACTCAAACAAACATGTATATTTTTATTCATAACTCGGAAAATAATTGAGATAGTTTTATACAGATTGGTTTAAGGAATGTTTTCTTAGAAAATCGTATGTTTTGAAGGCTTAGAGGTCGCGTAAGTTCTTTAGGGAAGTTAAATTAATTCTAGTGAAATGATACTTTTCACTGCTCTTAGAATTCTAATTATTTGGAATGGACTGATTTAATTAAATCGAGTAAATGAATACATCGGATCGAATTAATAAAGAACTCATTTAACTGAATGATGTGAGTATATAGCCACTACGAATAGCGATTCCAGTGGACAGCCAGATTCCAGAGAAGGACAATTTGCGTGATGAGTCGTTCAGCATGAGTACCGAATTACGAGATTACGGGTCAGAGGTCAGAAAGGGGTAAGCAGTGCATAAAGAGAAATTTGAGGGGTCCACTGGGGGGGGGGTAAAGAAGGGGGACAGCATAAGGGATAAGGTTCAGCAGTCTCGCTTCGCTTGTCCGGGTGATTAAATAGATGTCCCCTCGAACAACAAAGTTTTCTTCTCAATCTGATTGATACGAACTCTCGCTGATGGGTCAATCAAAGGACTGTGCCGCTCCACCCTACTCGTCCACTGTGACGTCAGGAAATGCAAGCATCTCTCTGGAGGCCTTTGAAGAACCGGAAAAGTCATTTCCGTAATCTGCGGGACTGTGGTGAATTTTAATCGAACTTGGCGATGTGTTGGCGTCTTTTAGGCTTTCATTTCTCTATAACTCTCAAAACCTTTCGATTGACGGAACCCTAATAACTATAAAATGTTTTCCAGGAATCTCATTCCACTTTCTCTCTCTTTTCCCTTTTATCTCCCTCTCTCTCCCCCATTTTCTTTCCGGAGAATATATCTCAAAATGATATTTAAAATAAATCAATATGATATAGGTAATGAAAAGATAATTAAACAAAAGTATTGAATTTTTTTTCTAAACAATTTAACATAATGATACTTTAATTTACTCCTTTTTCGCTTTAATAAATTATTTCGAACAGCATTAAAATGCTTACAGATGCGTAAGAAACTTGTGTATTCTGCATGAATCAGGAACCAAAAAATTATAAGCTATTCTTGCATAAATTTAGATTTCAACGTCGAATCTGTTGATACATCGATAAGTTATTCCCCCTCCTCTCTTTCATTGTCAAGCTTTCTGATTTATCATAGTATTCGAATGAACTTTTATCTGTTTATGCTTAGTCTTCTCTTCTGAAAAATATTATCTTATAGGGTTTTTTCCCTCTATCTCTAATGAAAAATGTGCATTTTCCATTCGAAAATTATTTAGTTTTGCAAAACGTTGCACTGACGAGTCTACAGAAGTTAAAACACACATTACAAAATAAAGCTAATACTAAACTTATTTTCGATTTTAATGACTGGGATGTGATTACTTTGTTTTGAACAGAAGTTAAAAGTTCGATTTTATTATTGTTATTTGTAAACATACTTCATGTTATACTAAATTCATTTAAAGTTGTAAGTATGTCAACCAAACATGCTAATATATATATATATATATATATCGTCGGCCTAATTATCATAATGCGTAACTCCTTCTGGATGAACTTTGCAGGAGCAAGTAAAAACTGTTTATTTTTACTATGCACGGGGAATATTTTAATGGAAGTATGAATTTAGCAGTAAAAATAATCAAGGAATTTAATTATACAATTTATTTTTAGATTTTTAGGCTTCAAAATACTCCTTTAGATGGCATTAAAAGTATTTGGATACTTTGTGGAGCTCCGCATTGTGATAATTAGGCTGATGATATATATATATTACTGGCAAACTATGAAATCCGGCATTCTATACAATGCCTAGGCATTGTATAGAATACCTAAAACTAGCCGGTAATGTATGAAATGCTTCATATTTCACACATTGCTTAAGCATTGTATAGAATACCTAAAACTAGCCGGCAATGTATGAAATGCTTTATATTTCACACATTGCCTAGGCGCTCTATAGAATGCCTAGTGAGAAACCGGCAAAGTATGAAATACATCTCCGATCCGTTTCGAATATTGCGTGGCAAGACATGAGGCTTTTAACGAGTGCCTCAGGCTCAGAATTTGCGAGGAATAACAAAAATTATTTTAAAAAAAGGTATTGCTGTAGAACTTTTATATTTTTTTCTGAATGCCAATATATTGGCACTCATAATGAGTAAAAAATAGTATGGTTTCTATCGACTTGGAACTTCTGAAGGAATTTTAAGTTAAGTATATACGAAATCACAATTTACTTTGTGCCCTAAGAAATTACTTAGAATTAAAGATATTACTGACCATGAAATTCCTTTCATTTCAGTTACAATTGTTCAGTCCAACAGAAGCGGCCAAGGATTCATCAAAAGAATGGGCAAAATAAAGTACAAAATGTAATAAAATGTAATTCAAATTGTCACTAAGCCTACCATGTTACAACAAGTAAGTTAATTTTAATTTCTTACTTTTTCTATATGAAAATTTTGTTTTTCTTGATAAGAAAGACATAAATTTTGTTTGGTACAACTTTCATTTTCCTTTACGTATTTTGAATAATTTTTTTATGGTTCTCTCACATGATTTTATCAGAATAACATTTGTATTTTTAGAAATGTACTTCATTGATATAACAACTTTATCATTACCTTTTTTCATACTTTGACTAAATAGTCAAAGTATAGAATTGGTCATTCTATAGAATGTCTAGGAAAAGTATGTAATAAATCTCATATTTCATACTTGACCTGAACACGTCTGGTATTCTATACCAGAATGCAATGTCTTGGCATTTCATACTTTGCCGGTAACATATAAACTCACAGCAGTGGTGAACACAGGAATTTTTTTTAAAGGGTGGGCGGTTGAGGTCCAGGTTCGAAAGTCCTCCATTTTTGTATCATGCTCCAATACGTCGCCTAACATATTCTTTTAATTTTGTCAATTTCGGCGAAACAAAAAGCAGTATAAAATTAATTATTGAATAAATAAGTAGTATTAATTAATTAAATTAATTATTAATTACAAATACTTAATTAAATTTTGCATACAATATACATAGGATTATATTCAATCAAAAAAAAATTCAAGGGCAAGGCCCCCCCCCCCTTGTGTGCACTACTGGTTCACAGTCATACAAACTCCATAGAGAACGAAAATCCATTATTTTGCATTCTCACTTATAATTTCCTTTTCAATTCTTTTATTTTGACTCGTTGAACCCCTGTATATGTTTCGTGGAACCCTGGAATTTCATGGAACATAGTTTGCTCTGTAGAGTTCCTAGAAAGTGTCAATGTCACCTATTCGCAAAAAGGGATTTTGCCGCTTTCTTCGAATCGGGAAGATCAAACGAAACCAATAATTAGTTGCAATGCGAATAAAGGTTAACGTTTCTTTTCCCTTATTTTTCAAAAGAAGTTATAAAAGTAAAATAGACGGCTGCTAATACATCTTATCAGAGATGTTTTCAATAATCCAATGGAATTTGCAGATTAGTCTCCAGAACAGCAACACTTCTGAAATACCGCCCTGCACGAAACTTTTCGTAAAAATGTATGCATATATAGGTAAAAAGAAAAGCGTTTTATGTATGCAAACTGAGATCAAGTACTTACCCTTTTCTTTGACAGTTTCTACAAATCTTGGATTAGCATAGCTTCTGTCAACTTTGATCCAAAATGTAAGCCGAAAAGATAATTGTAAAATAATTCGCGGGATTATCTTGTAATCTAATCTAACCAAAGCCGTTTTAAAAAAAAATTTGCAACCATCCATAGCAGTTTTTCAACTACTTGAGTCTTTTGTACAATGAAATCAAATTTCCAGATAAAAAGGGGTTTTTATTATTAACACTCTTTTAGTAACTTCATTTGTATGTAACGGAATCTTTGAACTCTGTTTTTACCCACTTTAAAAGGTCAGATTAATTCGAAATTTTGCTCACTGGTCCAGGACCGATGACAGTACAATAATTTAATAATTTTGTTCAATGGTCCTGATCAGGGTCATCAGGATTAACGATTGCCCCTTTTCAGTTCCCACCCCGCATCTCTTCCAGATTTGGCGACTAAAAGATTAAAATACAATTTAGTTTAATTAGCTATAAAAGGGTGTTTTTTAGTTTTTTTTTAAAACTATAATTTATTCATAGTCTTAAGCTCAAAGTGATGAATCCTATTGTGAATTATTAACCCAATTGGAGCAATTTAAGCGAATATGAACAATTTTCCTCTTTAGGTCAAAGGAATAATTTCATGTCTACTCCCTTCTACTGAAAAATTATTTTTAACATTCATTTAACCCGTTTTATCCCAATTGATTTATTTTGCTCAAATTTGAGAAGAATCATATTTTCTAAAGGAAATTAAACCTAAATAAACTAAATATAACAAAATTTGATTTTTTTTTAAATATTTTAGGTAAGAAATCTGACCCGCTCCTCTAAATAGGATACTAGGATTAAGGGGATAAAATTCGCCCTCACATGTTTTAGTGTTACCTTGAATAGTGAAAAGCGATTTCCGAGTACAAAATCTTACTTCATTTGAATAATACTTTTTTATTTACGAGATAGTTCACTTTTGAGTTAAATTTCACTATAATCTGGGTAGAAATGCCCAAGTCAAGCCAGTAAAAAAGTTTTGTCACATTTGCCACAGTGGGTTTCAGTTCAGAGTCACGTGGGGTAGACGAGATACTAGGAGAATTAACAGTAAATTGAATCACTTATGAATAGGCAATACGCCTTCTAATTCAATTCGTTCTATTCCAAATTTAACGCTTAATTGATCAAATCGTTAATCTTAATATTAATCAAATAAGTAACAAAGTTCTCTTGCCTAGCTTCACGCTAATCAGTCACTTCTATCCGTTAACAGTCTAACCTTTCTCTTTATTAACTCGAAAGTTTAATCTTTATATACAAGTCTTAATTTACATAACCACATCTTCTTCGGAGGAAAGTTTTCAATAGAATAAATTTTAAAGACCCATTTTTCCCAAGAGGAATATTCCCCTATTAGTAAGACGAACAAGAATAGACCCGTTACGCAGTGAATGTATAAAAAGTGGCCAGTACCACTTTTTTAAAAGTATTTTAATGAAATAAAGTCCAGCCAACCAGTCGTTATGATCCACGCCACCCATATGTGTTGTTGAGAGAATTTATGAAATTCGGCATCTTCCCATTAACTTTATCTTTGTGTCCCCTTACTCGCCTCTTCACATCAAAAAATCGTTCTAAACTGCTGAAATTTGTAGCAACAGTGACAGAACTATTGCCATTCCATCGCACCAGAAAAATCCCAGAGTTCTCATTGCAAAATCAGACGTGCGTATTTCTTTCTTCGGTATAGACTTGAATCCTTTCTTCAAGGACACTCGTAGTTTATCCAATTTTCTCGAATGGTTCCTGTAATTCGAAAATCCTGTTCACCAATACTTTTCAAAAGATCAATATTAGCAAAAAAGTTATCAAAATGTAAATTGCACGGAGAAAAAAGAAATACTCAAAAATGACTACATGGACATGCTCAATTTGAAATGAGTTTGTTTATATCAGATTTGAACACATGCCTTTACAAATATGAGACATTACATGTACTCAAAATTTCAAAAAATGGTTAATTAACACTATCAAACAAATTAAAAAGATATTCAGGATTAAAAAAGTTTTTTTAATATACTGGCTACATATTTTAAAGATTGGGGTTCAACAACAAATTTAGTTCTCATAAATCTTCCGAACTATTTTTCGTTTCTACCACGCTACCCGCGGACGAACACATGAGTACTAGATTGTTTTGATATTGTAAGGCTTTTATAGGAATTTAGCGGGAAAATGTATTAAAAATGCCTTTTTTTCTTAGGATTACTTATAAAAATCAATTTAAGGTATGTGCCTACCCTCGGAGCATTTTATTAAAACAAATTTTCAACTAAAAAAACACTTTTTTCTTTAAAAAGGGTGTGCATAGAACTAGGAATTAAGATTCAAGTGTAGTATAGATACTTGGCGATGTCAAATTTTTTTGGTGACCAAAATCGATCGCCAAGCTACTTCACTTAGCGATAGGTTTCCCGAAGCCAGAATGAATTCGTTATCTCACCAATAATATCTATATAAAAATCGAAAGGGCCCTCTCCCCTATACTACACTTGAGTCAGGAATTAAAATACAATTCCACAAAATTTTTAATTATTTTGGATAGATTGGGAATTTTTAGTTAAAAATTGCAGTTACAGTAAACCTTGTATTGAAAATTCTAATTAATATATTCAAATAATATTAAAACTGCACCCAAATAACATCATTATCTGTGCCTAGAGCGATAAGAGTTACATTATTTTTTTGAAATTTGTCAATTTTTTTAAAAAAAAAGCATATTTTTTCTCACAAATTGTATGTGCAATAAAATGCATATATACATACACAGAGATTATAGTCTATAATACAAATAAAATAAAAGTTTTCTAAAATGTTAATTCAATGTCTTAAAAAGAAATCCATTTGTGAACTTTACCGTGAAGCCAAAAAACATAGTTTCTCAGACAATGCTTTTAAAGATTTAAATACAATATGAAAAATGTTCTACTAGTTGTACATTTCTTAAACTCACCATAATTATAGCTCAAACTCTTTAGCTTCATGTTTAACTAATTTTCAACCCTTTTGCTGTTTTCTGGAGAGTTTTATAATTATAAAAATTGTCGAGTTTAGTAAAATTTTCATGAAAAATTGCAATTAGGATCTTTTACACAAAATTCTAATGAATGTTTTCAAATAATATTTATACAGTACATAAATAATGGAACATCTTTATATATTAGGAATTAAAAGATATGTATTACTTTTAAAAGTTTTTTAAATATGCCAAATTTTATGCAAAAACTCGATTTTTTAAAAAATTAATGATATTTTTTACATTTAAATGCAATGAAGTACATAAATACAGTGAACCCAAAAGTGTTCGTACACTTGCAGTTTCCTATAAAATTTAATGATTTCGACTAATAAAATTAATGTATAGAAATTGTAATTTTTTTATGATATCTGCAACTTGTTCTTAATGGAATGACATAATAATTTTTTTAAAAATAGCATAACTATTATTTTTAAAAATTAATAATCAAAAGCTCCTGAAAAATTACGCCACTAAAGTCTTAGAACACTTAACAAAAATCTCAACATAGCTTTAAATATTGTATTTCTTTCTTAATTTAGAACTTAATAGGATATCTTTTAGTGTCCACAACAACTTTTGGACATCTTGATATAGATTTAATGAGTTTTTGTAATTTCTGCATCGATTTACCTCCATGCTTCTGTGATTATTATTTTTACTTCCCATTATGTGTTTATGTCATGTTTATTTATTTTAAATCTAGTTCTCCCCAAATATGCTCTGCTGGGCTAAATAAATTGATTGAGGAGGTGTTTTCACAAAATTTTGGGCCAGTTATAAAGACACCAGCGGTGTACATTGAGAGCAGTACGCTTGGCTTCATTATCCTGTTAAAATATGAAGTCGTGTTCAATATCAAATTTTGGACAGAACAATTTAAAATTTCTCTTTAAAATATTTGACTAGAGCTCATGATTCTCAATACCATCAAAAATTACCTAATTCTGTGGCTGATTTACGCCCCCATACAAGAACACTTCCATAGTTCATTTATCCTACTAGATTCTTGTGACTAAGTTTCAGAAAATTCAAAATTGTCAGGAAAGTGATTGGGATGACAGAAAATTCAACATTTTTGGTTCTGATGGGCATATAATAGTTTTAAAGGAAAAAAATGAGGCATTTAATCCAGTGAATTTATGTGGAACAAGAGCTCCTCCACCTCCATGATTCAACACAGAGGTGTTCTTGCGGGGGAGGGGGGTTGTAAATAGGCTTCAGGAATTAGGTAATTTGGTATTTTTTGATGGTATTGAGAATCATGAGCTCTATTTAAATATTTTAAAGAGAAATTTTAAATTATCCTCTCAAAATTTGGATATTTCAGACGACTTCATTTTTTAACAGGATAATGACGCCAAGCGAACTGCTCTCAATGTACACTGCTGGTGTCTCTATAACTGTACCCAAAAGTTTGAAAACACGTCCTCAATCAATTTATTTAGCCCAGCAGAGCATATTTGGGGAGAACTAGATTTAAAATAAAAAGAAAACATGACATATAAACACATAATGGGAAGTAAAACAATATCACAGAAGCATGGAGGAAAATCAATGCAGAAATTACAAAAACTCAATAAATCTATATCAAGATGTCCAAAAGTTGTTGTGGACACTAAAAGATATCCTACTAAGTTCTAAATTAAGAAAGAAATACAATATTTAAAGCTATGTTGAGATTTTTGTTAAGTGTTCTAAGACTTTAGTGGCGTAATTTTTCAGGAGCTTTTTGATTATGAATTTTTAAAAAATAATAGTTATACAATTTTAAAAAAATAATTATGTCATTCCACCAAGAACAAGCTACAGATATAAAAAAATTACAATTCCAAAATATTAATTTTTATTAGTCGGAAACAATAAATTTTATAGGAAATTGCAAGTGTACGAACACTTTTTGGGTTCACTGTATATACACAGAGATTAGAGTTTGATTCATAACACAGATAGAACTAAATAAAACATGTTCTGAAAATTTAAATTCAATATCTTAAAAATATTTTGTGTAGGGATCAGCATCTGGTTTTGTTAACTCCAATTCCAGTTTACTAATTATGCTATAACTTTGCTTCTAGATATCATAGAAACAAAAATAGAGTGTTTTTGGAATCTTAAATGTATAGTCTTTAAAATAAAAAACACAAAAGTAATTTTTGAAAATTTTCACCAAAACTGCGAATTTTGGGTAGTCACATATCTTAATTAAATTTACTTGATTCATAATAAGTCACATTGCTGATTTTTTGGGCACTTGCTTATAGGCAAATAATAATTTAAGTATTCCTTTGCAACATTGGAATAATTTTAGTTTTATTTTCATATTGAACTTTAAAATGGCTATTCAAGAATACCTTTATTGTGACTATAGTGTTTTGTTTATTTGGATGAAAATAAATGAAGTATATATATCAGATTCTTTGTATTTAACCCAATATAAATATTTTTATACTTTTTCTCATTAAAGAAAGGTAGAGAAAAACTATATTCTTACCGTAAAATCTGGCATATCATGTATACCATCGTATTACATGCACTTATACTTTCAAGTAGCAATTTTTAATTTTTATGTTTATTTGCTGAAATGTGCACCCCAATTTTCATGAAGAAACCTGAGATGTATGCGAGTCATGCTCTTAAAGTTTAAAAGTCATTTATTCTAAGCTTTAGTAAAAATAGTATACATCTAGAAGTGCAACCCTTTAAGTTCATAAGGAATGCCATTTCTTTTAAATAACCATTATTTTGATCTATGTAGAAATCTAATTTTTTTTTCTGTGCTCACATTTTTAAAGCTCTTATTTTTATACCTGGTATATAACGTGCACGCATAAAATTCAATCTTATTTTTTTGTGTTAAAAGTTTGCACCATACACCAACAGATTTTACGATACATATTACCACAACAATGCCAATGTTCAAGATAACGTGCCAAGTTGGTGACCCTGATTTTGCATGTGTCGTATGCGCCAGATTGACTACCATGTGTTGTATTACATATAATTTCACCAATATGGTTGCAATATTATGAAAGTACCAAAAATTAATACAGCTTGGGTACAAAAACTCCTGTATGCAGGTATGTTGTACACAAGTGAAAAAACATAAATCTTGGTACTTACGTATTATCACAACCAATTGGTGACATTATATGAAACAAAGCACCTGTTTGCCAATTCAGCACGTTCAACACACAGGAACTCGGAGGGTACTTGTGTATTTTTGCAACAATCGCTGACTCTAAATAACTCGCTGAGTTGGCCACCCCGATTTCCTATGTGTGGTACACACTGAATTGGCTGCCAGGTGCTTCATTTCATATAATATCGCTAATAGGTTGCAATAAGACGCAATTACCAATCAGGGTTGCCAACTTGGTGTGTTATTATTAGATTTGGCATCTGTTGTGATAATACGTAATTTGTTCAGTCTGACGTATTTGAACCACAATTAATTTAAATTATAGTTTTAAGAAACATGCTTTTTTATCAAACTAAAAAGTAAGAAATAAATCTTATATGAGAATAAAATGATTAACTAGAAAATTAATGTCATCGTGGTAAAGGCGTGGGGTCCTCTGTACTACATTTTTACACTAACTCTGCATTTTGGAATAGAACTAGTAAGAAATTATAAAAATTGATATTGAGCACCCCACTCTTTTATATGCAGTTATTATTTTTCCAGTTTCAATTTTATTTTTTTCTGCTTTTTTCTTGGCATTTTTCTAAATACCTTTTGTTCTATTTCTTTAAATCCTGGCATTCATATTTTTCTAATTGGTTTTCTATAAAAAAAAGTACTTATGTTTTTGCTTCTTAATGTAATTCCTTTTTTGCCAGGATAAGCCAATCTTTTAAATTATTGTCATGTTGAGTTCTTAGTGGGAGACCATCATCATTGATTGAATACTATTGGATGCCAAAATTTTTGCAGCGATTTCAAAACCACTTCTAAAAGATGTTTTAATGTGTAGTGTACTGATAGCAAATTAGTTCCTGTATATATTGTTCCAATGTGTTGGTATTTTTTAACTGTTGTTTTTATAAATGTGAAATTCAGGTAGACGTGCAATATTTATAAAAATTGTATTTTTTAAATCTTTTATCTTGTTTCTAAATTATGAATGCTTTATTTTTAATTTGCACTAATTTCATTTCTGCTTGTTTACTACAAATCTTGATTTTTAATGTTTCCACTCATAATTTGTTTTAAATTTTGATATAGCTCTGAATTTTTTTTTATACATATTTTATGGATAAAATTAATCTAGAATTTCATACATTTTGCACTTTCTGCCAAAGACCATTGGTTTCACATTGTAGCTTTGTCATTATGTTCTAAATACTCATACAGGCATAGTATATCACTACATGTGTTATGCTAAATTTTGTAGATAGTCATTTCGAAAACTATATAATTATGAACAACCTTTGTAAAAATTTTACTCTAATGAGAACTTTCAAAATTCCTTTCAGAACCAGCTATCTATAAATTCTGCAGTAAATAATTTAGATGACTCGCATATCCTAACATGTAATTTATTTGAAACAACACTGTTTGAAAGGCATTTTCACTCACATTTTGTAACTCAAAGACATAATTTGATAAAAAAATTTAAAAGTTGTTTATTTATGTACTGTTACACACTTTCCTATATTTACAATGTATATTACACTAAAACATAATCTGTTCTGCACAAATAAGGATGGAGTTGACTATAATATGGATTAGATAGTGTTTATAAAAAAAAATTTACTTATATTCTTGTTTATTTTTATGTATATATGTATGTGTACAATTTCCAGAATAAATATTTCAGCATATGATTTTGGTTTGTTTTATTTTTTGTTAACAGTGAATAATTGAAAAAAGGTATTGAAAATAAAATTCTGTACAGCAAGTAAAATTGCTAAATTATGATTCTATTGGTCCTTATGATGTTATTTT